>JAULBM010342856.1:0-12503 GCA_032357055.1 Geukensia granosissima
GATGCTTCCTACCAAGTTTAGTTCCATTTGGCCCAGTGGTTTCAGAGGAGAAGATTAAAATGTGAAAAGTTAACGGATGATGGACAGACGGATGGAGGATGCCAAGTGATGACAAAAGCTCACATGGGCTTTGGCCAGGTTAGCTAAAAAGTGCTGTGCCTTTCTCTATCAAAGAAATATTCATGATAACCTATGTAAATTTCACTATGCTGTTTAAGTATTTCAGGGAGTAACCTTTCATCAGCTGCATAAGAACCACAGAGACTTAGGAAATCCAACTAGGTAGCTGTGCTAAATTGCATGATAACACAGTAATCCCTATAATGTACCTAATTTTATCAACAGTAGTACTAATACCCAAACAAATGGAAATAGGAAGCCAATTCCCACATATCTGTTTAAAAAAATGACTAGTAATTTAGTAACTAACATCTTTATTAAAAATATATTTATTGCAAAATGCCATTTGATTTCACTCATCACAGATAATTATATATGATATGCATGTTTTTCATAATGAAGGGAATGTCTCACTGTCTGTGAATTAACTTCAGAAATTGACTTATCATCTTTTAAGCTGATTTGGGTTGACCCATATTTAATAAAAGTATCAGTCCAATTTAGGCGTTGATAAATTAATAATAGTATCGCAAATTTTTTTCTTCAAATCTTTGTAAGTTGTATTTTCTATGGGATTTTGCATAGAGAAGGGAGATAACTCACTTTGGTTAGTTTTCTTTAATCAGCTATTAATAGCCCCTTAATGTTGCAAGTCAAAATTTTGGTTATTTTATGAAAAGAACAATATGGCTGAAATACTGTCGACGTGGTGTTAAACACCAATCAATCAATTATATAATAAGATAAATATAATTCACACCATATTTAAAGATATACAGGTACAATCATTACTTAGGAAGTTTGATTTTTAAAGAGCCAAATAACTACTACAGAAATTTTCCAAGTTAAATCACTTTTTCACCAAAAGTAAAACAATCTCTAAAGGAAGAAGAAAATACTTTACATCAAAAATGATGATGTACCTAGATACTTTTCAGTAAAAGGTATGCCACCTACATCCAATTATAAAATCTTCAAAATTCCCAAAGTAAGCTTGGCGTTAAGCAACAACTAATCAATCAATCCAAAGTGAGTTGTGATGACAGTCGATTTCGTTTTTACATAGCAATGAAAAAAATTATCAAGTTTTCATATAACTTCTACATACATTTGAATACAAAATGTTAAATTTATTTCTTTAATTTGCAAACATATATCCCAAAATTAAGTCTTTATAATCTGCTTAATTGATTTTTTTTATATTCATATTTTCTTGGGAATATTTCATTTTGTTTGAATACACCATTTGTTTTCCGGCTTAAAATTAAAACAGTGTGTAGAAATCAGAGTTTATTATTGCAGTAATCACTTTGTAGCCTCCTCTTCATCCTTATAAACCAAATTATCATAACTCTTGTGTGGAGCTGGAGGTGCAAACCCATCATTTACACTGTATTCTGCTTTACTCTTTGGTAACCTCTTTGCCCTAAACAAAAGAAAAACAAATGTACCTGTACCCATATATCTGGTTTAGGTGTTTTTCCTGTGATCTTGTTGGCTTGATAATTCTATTATCAGGTCACTATGCAGATATGCAAAATAAATGGTTGATCGCATTGTTCTTTGATGTCATAAGGAGGATGACATTCCAGCAATAAACAGATTATCAATGGTAATCTTTACTCAAACTCTCATACATATCGATGTAAACGTCTTGATGGTCAATTCAATTTCATAAAGAAGATCAACTCTAATCTTTAAGGGGTTACCCAACACCATCACAAAAATAAATGCCACTGGTTTAATTTTCTTTATATTCTGTTTACACATTTACTTTGATAAAAAAAGGAAAACATGAAAATTTCAAGAAATTTGAACCACACATTTCTCTGGAATTATTTCAATAGATATAATTATTTTCATCATTATAAATTTTTATCACTGATATGCATTAATTTCAATTTAAAATGATACTTGATTAAAAAGTTTGGATGATTTTTACAGAGTTATTTCCCTTAGGTGTTGGGTACCCCCTTAAGTACTATTTAAAAAAAAAGAATATGGAATATATGCCAGAAAGGCATGATCATCATCTAACATACATTTATTACAAATAATCAATAGCCAAATCTAACTGTGTGTAAAGCGCTTTTATAGATTTACCTTCATCAGACATTCTAGGGACCAAAACTAGGAGGATCAGTCTCCTTTTATGAATATCTATTTATATTAATTGACTGAAAGAAATATACATTTCATGAAATTAAAGTACATTCCTTTTTTGCACCTGTATCATTTTATGATAAGACTGCTGTAATTCATTATAAAAAATGACAAAAACAGTAAAATAGCAGTATAAAAATAGGAGATGTGGCATGATTGTCCATGAGACAGCTATCCACCAATTGACAGTCAATTCTAAACATCTACAGGTTCCATTACAGCCTTCAATAATGTAGTCCATACCATAACAGAAGCTGTAAAAGGCCTCAAAAATACAAAATGGAAAACTATTCATAAAACATGACAATTGACTTAATCTATTTAACAAATGGTCAACAAATCACAATAAATGACTTTTAAAACACCAACCAATGGATTAGAGGTTCCTGGCTTGGGACAGGCACATAAAGTATGTGGTGGGGTTAAACCAGTTTGTGAGAGCTCAACACTTACCTTACCTGGGACAGTGGTGTGACAAATGGCAATGAAAACACACAATAAAAGTAAGTTGAAATGGATTTAACACTTGAGATCGATACTGAAAACTAACAATAAACACAATTAAAACTAATACACGATAAAAAAAAATATCAACCTTGGAAGAACACTTGCAGTTGCTGTCTGCTAGTTCAAAACCCAAAAGCAACTGATCAGGAATCCAAGTTTAACTTCACAATGGTGAAATAAAAAAATGTCCAAGCAAGACAACAAGAATCAATTTTATGCATGTTTACAATTAACATTGCTCAAGTGAAGTTCCAGTCTAAGAAATGGGCAGTTATAAGTAAAATGAAACATATGACCTTAAATCCCGATTCTAAATCACAAATGCAGGAAAACAAAACCGGTTTTTAGGTTAAATGCTGGAATTGGGAGAAATAATTATGTTACACCATATTTTTCAGACTATCAGATAAGAAAGAGTTCTTTAAAAATTTCATTCATACACCTAAAATACCTTCAAGTCTAGTTCTGTTCTTGTATTTTTTGGCATTCATTCACATGTTACCTTAAAGCTTACATTTGCAATGCTTGCTATAAAACAGAAAGTACACTCAGTGAACAATTTCAGTAAGATCTACACTTACTTCATTTTACAACTGTACATCAGTGCTACTAGTGTGATGAATGACAGAACTCCGATGACCACCGCCAGGATGGTTATAGTAGTTTTATTACTATCGCTGTTGGTAGAATCCGCTTTAGAAAATTCTGTTTCACTACTACATTTACATGAATTATCTGTAAAAATATAGAAAGTAAAGTCAAGTGATAATACTGATGCAGCATTATTTAAGTAGCACATAACAGAGAGGGTGTTAGAGAAGATTGTTATCCCTAGAAATACATTTTCAACCAATGCAAAGCAGAGAGTGACAATGATTTGGAGGCAAGCGAATCTGCTCTCACACCCTCTCTATTATTTGGACCCATAAACAAGAAAAGCAAAAACATTAAATGTAAACCCTGAAGTAAATGGAATTAAATTTTTTTTAAACAACACATTCAAACACGTGATTTTGCCTGAAATCCTCAAGGTTTTTTTTATTGCAGTGTTATTATACTGAGGATTTCAGATTACACTGTGAAAATAGTTTAAAAGTGCAAGGCCATTAAATGAGTCTCTAATTTTTCACTAGTTTTTTAAATAATATAAGAAAAAGTGACAAATTTTAAATTGAAAGTACAAATCTCATATCCTGTTTGGTTTCCCCTGCAATCATGTGGAAAATCGTTTTTTTGTAATTTTGTTTTTTTGTAATTTCCCATTTTACCTAATTCACTAATTAAGACTTTGATAACATGTTTTTTTTCTTTTTTACTGTTAAAAAACCAGATTGGTATCATCAGCTGAGGATTTTTTTACTGTGTGTCTTATCCTCTCTTTATTATTTTGAAATATTTTAGATACTCAACCCTTATTCACACTTGTGTGAACACTATCATATAAAGGTTTTACCTGTTTCATAAAAGATATTTCAGTGAGTTGAACATAAATCCCCATTCTAAAAAAATAGAAAGCTTTAAAAATCTTTTTTTTTTTTTAAATCGACAAACACTATTGCACCTTGATATATCCTGCGTTAAAGTTTTCCTAGTGCTATTGTTATATTTTATGCCAAAATCTCATTCCTTGAACTTAAAAAATACTCTATTATTATAATGGTAACCCTTTGTCATGTTTGTTTTTTTATAGTTTTTTTCTTATTTATATACTTAGGGTTAACTCTGAAAAATATTAGCAATATCCCATATTAGAAAATGCATTTTTATTTAGACCAAAGATCAACCTCAAATAATCTTTTCAATAATTCCTTTGGGATATCTTTGTTTCTACTGCAAATGCCAAAAACTGAAAAACTTCATTCTCTGCAGGAAACTTATAACACAAGTTTCACTGTATACATTTTAGAATGTTTCTTTACTGTAGTATGTTTTAAAAAAAAAATTGTATATTACCAACTGTGTATTTTTGTACAACGCCATTGAAGACACCATGATTCTAAGATGAAAACCTGACAGAATTGTCTTGCTAACCTGCACTAAATGTCCAGGTACTGGTACTACTGGATGGATCACATTCTTTACATTTATCGTCTGCCTTCTTCTGACCAGCACTGTAACACATACTGTTAATCATACACGTATCCCCCTGTAATTCAAATCAATGAAATGTAAAATTTAAATATTTAACTAAAACTTAAACAGAACTCTTTTTTTTTTTTAATAAACCCACCCTTCTTTTGAGAGAGAGCTGGCCAATGAAGTTTATTTTATTTTATTCAACAGAAAACAGTGGCACAGGTGGGTCCTGGGCAGGGACATATGAAAAATAAAATGCTATTTCAATAGGAACGAAAAATTATAATTTGGCTTGCACATTGCATTTTGATCAACATATGAGAAACAACACATACAACAAACCTCTAGCATGACACACGTTTAATAAAAAGCAGTAAAAATCTTGCACGAAAATAACTCTGTACCATCCTCAACAAAAGGCACAAAAGTGCCCTCAGACATAAGAACACTTGTTCATACCAGAAGAAATTTGCATGAAACTTGTCCATTTTTAAATAATTTTAGTTTGATTTCATACTTGTAAGGCCTGTTAACTGGGAAGACAACTTTGTCTATGTAGACAAAACAACTGGTGTTTAAAGAGGACTACTAGGTGTATATGAAGCATTAATAGAGTGACTTTGTGGCATGGACAAACAACAGTCAAAATGCTTTGATATCACTTTTGCCCAATGATAGGTTTATTTTTGTGAATTTGAGATAAAGAATGAAAATAAACAAGTCACTTGTTTGCTTAAGATTCATGATCAATTTAACTTTATAAATTGTGCATCTTACAGTAAAGGTATCTAAAATTCGATGGAATTTTACCACACTCCAATTCGCTCTGAATTACCTCCCTTGATTTTACGGGTAAACTAAGGGCACATTCGGATATACACCTACTGATACCTTTGGGTAACCCTAAGGTTGAACGCCACCATAGGCGAAGCATTTGTCCATTGATTCATGGGTATCATTAGTTTCCCCAAGGAAAAACATTGACAGATGCTTACCTATAGTTGTGTTCAACCTTAAGCTTATTCAAAGGCATCTGAAGGTGGATATCCAAATGCAGCCTTATTCTTTGAGCTCTATTAGACCCTAGGGAAGTACAACTAATCGTTTTTATATTGTTGCAATAAACACTTCACCTGTGCAACTGATTAAGAAAATAACTGCATGAGTGTAATTTCACATCCATTGGTATGATACAATTAGGTTTACAGGTAAAAAATTTTTGATTGTCCTACAGACTGTAATGTTAACATTGCTGTAGTTGTAAATCAGGGGAGATAACATGAAAATTTTTAAAATGGGTCAAGTTGTCATGAAGACATCTTGAGTGGCTCTTGGTTTTTACATGAATTATCTTAGCATTTTCTTTTTTGGGTAAATATATGATATTCCTGTTGGTAGAGAAAATGTAGGCAAAAATATGAAAATTATTTTGAATTTTCCACAAAAACAAGGCTAATTAGACATCTTTAATCATCCATATAATTACTTCAGCAATTCAACAAATTAAAGTTGTTATTATTGCCACATGAACAGTTATCTTGTGTTTATTGGACACAGATGCCCCCCACCCAGGCAAATAGGATTAAACATATGAAAGATCTGAAAAGGGGAGACGCTGTGAAACTCACCCTGATAATGCTTCAGACCAAATATCAAATCCATTGAACATACACAAGCCGAGGAATCTGATGAAAACTGATGGTCCTACAAAGTATGTACAGAATGATGGACAAGGGTAAAGCTGTATTTTCCCGTTGCCTAAAAGCAGGGACATAAAAAGTAAAACAATGGAGTATTTGACTTTAGTCAACATTATACCTTTCTGTTATACTGGATTGCTGGAGAAGTCTTTCCAGTTGGTACACAGTCATAACACACAGAATCATAAACAGTGTGTAGGTACCAGTCGGTACTGTATGCCTGCCCATTATTACTGACAGATACATACACGCCATCTCTAACTTCTGGTAAAGTACAAGTCACCTGGTTAATACTGACGTACTGTGCGCCTACTGATCTCAGTAAAGAAGCTGGTTTGTCCAATATTGCCTGCAAATAATGTTGAGTAGGATTTTTTAGCTTGGTTGTTAAACATCTGCATATTTGTCATTATTGTCTGTAATAAATAGTTTTTAAACAAAACTTTTCTGTATTTCCCTGTAAGCATAATGCTTTAAATCCTTACTTCCAAAGGAAATTAAATTCTTACATGGATATGAGAACATTCCATTCCATTTTTTTTTCCATTGACCTAATTACCCTGCATCCTTGAGATTTGCAATAGGTGTTTTGCATGTTGAGACTGAAATTATTAACAGTATTTCACAAGCCCCATACGGTGGGCTGTGCTACTGATGACAATTTTGGTCAAAACCTTTAGGAGGTCTGTTAGTCTTTAATAAGCAACATCATAATCAACATCACATGACCAAATATTCTGAGTGTCATGTCTGTAGGGTCCTTCAGATCTAATACTGTAATTTGTTACAGTTTTTGGTTTTTATTTACATCTTTGGGATAGGCGGGGTTGGGGCCCCATAAGGACACCCTTTTACATCACTCTAAATTCATCCCAGCCAGACCACTCTATGCAACTTGCATGATTTTAGATTACTCCTGAACATTTTATTATAAAGGTGGGAGTCCACATTCGGATTATTAAACTATTGTTACCATGTCCTTAGTAGACTAAAGTAAACAGTGGAAACTTGAATGAATTACTCTTTATACAGTTTGTAGCTACAAAAAGATCAATCTTTCCTCCTTTCCTATCTATCCTATTTTGCAGTGGTAGTAAAATCCTGTTGTGTGTTACACCATTCCCACTTTTGGTGATTTTGATTAATTGGTGAACTTGTTCTCATCCTGCATATGCAAAAAATATTAACCGCTGGATGTAAGCAAACGAACAATCAATCAATCAATCAATCAGGATTTTTGTGAAACATTAGGAGTCTACTTACATTGGTAAAATCATAATGACATGTTAAACTTGAGGATTCCACAAAGTTAGAACCAAAAATGATAACAGTATTGCAGTCATCTGTAATTCTCTTGTCACATCCACAGTTATCTGCCCCTGCTGTTGCCAAGGTTGGAACTGTGTCCTGAGCTGAAACCTCACATGCAATGCCTGAGAAACCTGCAGCACATCTACATACACCTATAAAAAAACATCAGAGACTTTTCATGTGGAAAGTAATTATATAACCATATAAATAAAAATTGCATAAATACTGATGAATATTCCATTTGTTACCTCAGCAATATACAGTGAAACTTGTCTACACCGAACCCCTTTTGGACTTGAAGAAATGTTCAGTTTAGAGAGGTGATCGGTAAGGCAGGTTAAAAGAAGAGGTGTATAAAGGGACTTAAGAATTGGTCTGGTCAAGAAAGGTTCTTGGTGTTTGGCTTAGAGAGGTTTCACTGTAATATTATACAGGGGACAATATCTACCATTATTTGTGCAATAACCCAAAAAGTATTATTGTACAGCAAAATAATATTTCATGTAGAACATAAGTTAAACTGGGCGTGCAATATTCCCTGGTATTTGAACGAAGTGCAATATTGTTTCAAAAATATTGAAAAAACACTTGTTTAGTCCAAAAATGACAAATTAATATTTTAACAGGAATAGTGAGGTAAACTGATGAACCTTTCATTAAATTTTATTAAGATTTGAAAACATGTTATTGATTTCAAAAACGTATGTCAAATTTAAAATTTCATTTTATGAATTTACTGTTTTACATGTCCTTTCAATTTTTCCCTAAGATCACAAAATATCAAGTCTCTGACAGGATTTTTTCAATCAACATTTAAATTGTTCATAAATTTCTAACTTTTCAAAAATTTGAACCTACCGTAGCTTCCCAGTTTCATTAGATATTTACAATTAAATGTATGCTGCAGTTTCCTTTTTCTGTTAGTATATTTCAAATCCTACATAAACTTACTAAATTATTCAACCATACCATGTCAACTTTTCCCATAACCCCTTCTGAAAAAATATACTTATAGACAATTTGAAATTTACCCAGAAGACAATATATCCCCATACCTTCAGTACACTGTCCGTGTTGTCCACAATCCTGCTGACAAAGTGCTGCAGTATTCACATTTATCTGACTGTCTGGCACCACTGACCCATTCTCGACTGTCGCTTGAAGTGCCAGGGTGTGAAGACATTCCTCTACCACATCAGTGATGTAGCCATTAGCCCATACTTCATCTCCTGAATCCTTAATAAAATTATTGAAAATTATTAGCATTTTTAGTATGTTTTAAAGTGCAACAAAGATAGTTATGTAAGATCTTGTTTTTGAAGAAAATATTTGTCTGACCTTTTTTAATTTCTTTTTTTTATGGAGAATTCGAAATTCCTGTGAAAACTATACCAATATATCCAATCAATCCAAAATACACAAGCTGAGAAATCTTTAATGAAAATCGATGAATGCATGCATGGACTCACAATGCCCCTGTCAATTAAAAGCAACATGCAAAAACACATTGCTTAAGCCTTCAATCCTCTTGGGTTTATCACTGATGTTGTAAACTGATTTTGATCCTAAATTGTCATATTAAATTGTCTAGATTTTCTGCTTCATGATCCAACAACACCAGAAAGAAATAGCCATTTTGTATAAAAAAAGGTTAACTACTGTACTATTGCTGGTGTAAATACAATCAATCAAACTGTCTGTGAAAGGTGTTCTAGTGTTCTGCAATAAATTTCTTTACAGTATAACATCTGAACCTTAAAGAAATACTTAACCCAGTCAGTCATGTGATATATAAAGGTCCAACTATTACTGTATGCTACATTACTCTGTGAGATTAAACGTATTTAACCAAATATCATTGCAGTATCCCATGTAATACCCCAGATCTAGCGGACGTTTCACAAAACTTCTTAAATCTTGCGATAACTACTTATAGACCACTCATAACATTTACCAAATTTTGTGAAACGTTTGCTTGAACCTTAACGGAATAGGCAAATATTTAGCATGAGTGGGACAAACAGATGGAAGGAAAGACCAAAGAACAAAAGAATGAACAATCTATATCCCCAACCCCACTTCAATGGGTTAGGGATGTAAAAGTGGTAAAAATTCATATAACTTACTTGTAAATCAAAAGCACAGTTCTCCATCGTGGTATTAAACTCAGTGGCATTGACAGAACTCCAGCATGTCTGTACTGCCTTGTTCTCTTCTACCATCTCTTTACATCTAACATAAGCTGTATCAAATGTGAAGTTGGATGTTAGGTTTTCCTGAAATATAAAGGAAAAAATAAGACTAAAAAAAAACAATAATATTCAACAAAAAATTATAATATGTGTTACCGGATATATGTGTTTGAAGTAAATGTTGTAAGTCTCCTGACCTAAGTGGGAGCATCCGCCCATTTTGATGACTGGTGGTCATTAAAAATGAATATAAAAATAACTGATTAATCACCCAAAATATCAATTCACGATGATAATAAGCAACATGCTCAAGAAATCCAAGGTGAATTCAATCATAAATTTAAAAAAAATAAATACAAATGAGTCTTCCTACATACATGAAAATGAAAATTTAATAAATACCTAATAAATAAGAATCACTGGTTGTAAATTTGGATAATTAATGTATAAAACCTTAAGTTGATGGATGTTAAAATGAACAATTTACTTGTATTTTTTATCTAATTACACAAAAATTGATAAAAAATGGGAAATCTATCCCCCTCAAAGAAATTTTCATTGAGAACTCCTCAACAGTCCTTTTTTTAAAATTAACAACTCAGATACGATGAAATCTGCCTTAACAACAGACACAGCATAAAAATACTACCTTAACCATAAAGGGTGTAAAAAACCTGCCAAAACTGAAAATACATGTTTCATTTGGATTAGATTTCATATCACTCCTTAGACTGAGGATTTCCAAAACGCTTTTAAACTTCAAATGTTTCCAATGTTTGATCAATTGAACAGCTTACCTTTCAACCATATTGACTTTAACAATCTAATGAATTCATTAAGCATGTGTATAATTTCTTTTACCTATACCATATAAATTTCTGTTTCTCTAACCTCCTTACCAACTTTTTACCATTTCGCATTTCACCCCCAGCCCCCAAATTTTTTTAACATTGTTTTAATCCAAGCCCATCTCCCTTCCAACTTTTTCCCCATCCTGTTTTTACTGTTCTTCCTCTCATGATATAACTAACCTCAGTCTGTACAAGGGCTGTTGTAGGTACTGCATCATCCTCAAGAACATCTCCAACATCTCGTCTTCGTCTGTGATTTGCATGGGGAATCTTAGCCTGCTTTAGGATTGTAGAAGTTATATCATATCCTGAAAATTACAACATTTCATGATAACTTAATGATCTAAATTTTTCATGAAAGAACATAATGATTCATAATTTACATGCATATACTTTTTATACCATCATCAAGACCATAAGTGTACTACATTTTGAACCATTTAACTGTGACGCCTTTTAAGACATGCATTATGACATTACTGCTATTCCCAATTTTCACATGAATGTGCCAGTATCGCAAAAATAATTCATATCTTAAAAAGATTTATTTCCCTTACAGTAAGTATCTCAAATACAACTATAATGGCAAAAATCATGACCTTATTATCTTAATCCTTCAATTAGATAGCCAATATACTGACAATCTCAATTTTTAAATGTGTTTTAAAAATGCATGTTAGCAAAACTTATATTTTTACCAAGATATTATGCATTAAAAAAAATAAAAACCATCAAGAAAGGAGAAAATGGAAGATTGATCAAAATGTTTTTATTGCAATCTGAAATTTCATGCCTAGGAATATACAATAAATGCCATACATTATCATATATCTGTTAGTTTTCTTCCTGCTACAGTAATGAAGAGGGAGCTAACCTTGAGTGTGGAAGGTTGTGAGTTTGATCTCCAGCCAGGTCAAACCAAAGACACTAAAATTGGTATATACTGCTTCTCTGCTAATCATGCAGCATTGCAAATGGTTGACTCATAGTCAGAATAATGTGTCTAAGTAAAGGGGCATGTCCTTCAGACTGTTGCTTTCATGAGCTAGCACCTTAAAAATTCAGCTCAGCTTATTGGTCAAGTACAAAGCAGAATTCATTCATTGCAACTCATTAATGTACTCTTGTCCTGAATATTCATGCAATATTTGCCACTGGGCGTTAAGCAACAATCATCAAATCATCTTCCTACTACAGTTCAAAATCACATGATAATCTTTTATCTGTTTACCCTGAATTATGCTGAATTTTTCAAATTTCCTGAGAACAGTTTCAAACTAGAGGCTTCCAAGAGCCTGTGATAGCTCACCTGGCCTAGAGTTAACAAATCAAAGTTAATGGGAACAAAGATCTAACACATTGCTTGATAATTGTCTGCTTGTTTTTCAGCATAATAGCAGTCCAATACTGGTTTCTGAAAATAAGATGAAAATGTGAAATTCCCATAGGGTCCAATAGTAAACTTAGTTTCATCATGGCGGCCATTTTGAATTTCCGATCAGCAAAGATTCACAAGTTAAGTACAGGACCATCTAACAATCATTTCTGCAAAGTAACAATTCAATCCACTTTGTAGTTTCAGA
>JAULBM010342867.1:0-12503 GCA_032357055.1 Geukensia granosissima
CTATGCTCTTACTCCTAAATGCTGCGTGCTTAGCGGAGAAGCAGCATATACCAAATTTAATGTCTTTGGTTTGACCCGGCCGGAGATCGAAAACACGACCTTCCGCACTCGAGGCGAGCACGCTAACCATTTCACCACCGAGGCGGTTTATATAATTATAAGAAATTAATAACTGAAGTTGCAGATTTCATATGCCCGTGGCGATAACTATAAAAAAATTGTTTGATTTTTTTTCCGATTATATAAGTCCTATATAGAATACTCATGTGAGAGATCAGAAGATCATAGTCCAAAGAGACAAGACAAATTTTATACAAACTAAAAGATAAAACGAAAACAAAAAGAACAAAGGTTTGGAATCCACGAACTCCTTTACAAAACAGGAGCGGGATCAGGTCCTCTAGAAGGGTAAGCATCTCCTGTCTTGCGCACAACATCCGTCGTCGAGTCCTTAATGTCGAAATAGGTGTCAAATCAGGATGTCAAAATCCGGAAGGAATCGCACGAACTTCTATATAACAAGGAGTGGGACCAGGTGTGGTAAGATATCTTTTGCTTCCGAATCGGTGAATTACGTCTTAACCGATATAAAATATTTGTCAGGTGCGTTTACAACCTACGTTTTTTAATTGTTCGCATGTAAAAGGATCTTGTATTTCAATGAATGATTTTAAGATCTTTTAACACACCAAATTTATAAAGTTTGTTTTACATTGACAGGGAAATGTGCAATATGTAACACAGAATAAATCTGAACACTTATTATCTTGGATTGTCTATATATAACAAGGTTTTCATTTTTTCCATCTTTCTGCAAATGATTTGTTTTCCATGTGTATATTGGTATGCATTTTTTCAGTGTACTGTACTACACAATGTACATAGAACACTGCCATATCGGCTAAGCATTAAAAATGCATTATATTCTTATTTAATATTCCTCTTCAAGTTTGATATATCTTATTATTATTAAAGGTGTTAAACAGAACGTTGTATTGCCACATCACTGAGTTCGCTAACATAGTCCGCGAAGATGTTTCAACATATCACTGAATATCGGATATCTGAAAGTCTTAATAAATCACTGTTTCAGAAGATGTTTCATCCAGTCAAAAAATTTCTGAAGATAGTTTTACATGTCACTGAGTTCGTAAAGATATTTTCTATATCTTAGGTTATATTTTTTATTATTGTTGATAAATATTTTTATTGTAGTAAAGCCACCACGTAAGTAATATACGTTTTATAGTGTCCGGCATAGGTTAAGGGACATAAATCTTGTATAAATTATTAGTTAAGAATCATAGCTATTTGTTAATCATTAGTTTAGGAATATAACTCTTATACATCATTTGAAGGTTTGTATTTACCATTTCCATTCATCTTTTGTAATCGTCTTATTATCTCCCTTGACTAAGGTCTTCCTCCTTAAGTCTTTTTTTCTCCAAAAAGAAATAAAAATGTGAGTGGTATGATTGTCAACTAAAATGTATAAATGGCAAACATTTACAGGTTGAATAAAGGTCTTCAATTACGGACAACGATTTAATCCGTACAGCAAGTTAATGATTGAAGAAGTGAAAAATCAGAAAACACAAACACAATCAAAACAAAAGTTACTCATGGAAAGGAGTAGGTTCGATAAGGACCATTTTCGGCCACAAAAATAAAGTTCAATATAAATTAAAAGTTTTACATTTTTTTGCATAATGTTATGTAATATCTTTATGAATTAATTTACCGTTTTGGAAAAAATTGAAAGATTTGGTGATTTCGACAGCTGAAACTTCGTTTAAAAATTGAAAATCTAAAATATAAGCCGACAAACGTGTATTTTATACTCGTTTTTGGCCATTTCAGTATTGGTCGCATCCGTGTTACACCTTAATTTTTACATATATTATGTAGTTTAATGAGCTACATCATATGTATACATATTAAGGTGTAACACACTTACGGCCAATACGATTTGAGCCAAAAATTTCCCACAAATCAACAAAAATATTAACATTTTCAACATTCTAGGTAATTTAAGTCATTTGATGACGTCAGTAACTTAAGCACGTGCACTTAAATAAAAAAAAATAAAGCTGGGCATATTAAGACAATTCATTTTATTTCAACAAACAGTTTAAGATAACATTATACTAAGATTTTTATTATGTGCAAATTTCTGGGCCTTACTGGACCTTCTTCTTTAAAAATAAACACCGGAAAGAAGACAATCCATTCCTCATTTCGATTTTAACACTCCTCTGCATGCAAAGATCTTCTCTTAATTAACCCTCAACAGTTTCATCAAGAGCTGAAATATTTGAACTCCAAATTGCATAACATTTATAAAGAATTAGAATTAGAAATTACCGGTACCAAAATCAATGCACACACACCACAATTGCTATATACAGCTACTTCAGGCCGTTTCTGTAACGGGAGTGTATATGAAGATTGAAATGATCAAAAAGAAGAAAAGTAAACCAACATCTACCAAACAAAGATTCCATTAACTGGAATTTTAGAGCAAACAACTTAATTGAGGGAAACGTTTTACTGCCTTCAAACAGCAGTTAAAATGAAAATTCTTTAGATATATAGAATATGAAATAAATAACAAAAAGACGACAAACCAATAATTTATCTGCTTAAAAAGCGTATTTATGGATTAACCTTCGATAGTACTATTCAACCCTTGGTTAAGACCTTGCAATAATTATGAAAACTGATCATTTAATGGATCTCATATCATTGAACATAATTGTTACGATATATCAACTACGAATCAATTTAGAGAATTTTCCAGCAATAATTATATTGCAGTTTCCTGAAATAACGGAAAATGCTTCATTCTTTGTATTGTGCAAAGTAGATCCTGTTTTGCTTGATTTCGCGGTCTATTTACGTTTGTTTGGATATAAACCATTTTTAATATTTAATATTCGATATTTAAATTTAGACATTCTGATTATTTTGTTATTATGCTATTGATGAAAGCTAGTTTACTCGAAGAAAATTGCATATACATGTAAGGTATCAAAATTCATCTTATTTCTTCAACATTAATAAATTTTTATTTTTTATTTTACAACGAAAGCTATTACATGCATTTTTCATACGTTCGTTCGTTGACCTTATACTTTATCTAATGACGAAACGAAAATCGAAGGACCAGACAAAAGGGGAAAAGTCGAGACACACGGTAATTTAGAGAGACACGGTAATTTCGAAGGCACGGTAATTTAGAGAACACGGTAATTTCGAGAGACGCGGTAATTTAGAGAGACAAGGTAATTTAGAGAGACACGGTAATTTCGAGAGACACAGTAATTTAGAGAGACACGGTAATTTCGAGAGACACGGTCATTTCGAGAACACGAACAAGACGAAACATGACACATACTTTTTATAGAGCATGGTATATACTGGAGATATAAAACTCACATGACCGTTAATGTCAGGTGAACTAATTGATATCTTTATAAAACTAAGAACAGAATATGTAATATTTGTTTCAGTTTGATATGTAATGTAATTTCCAAATATGTATTAAGCAGGTGACATACAAATTAACAGTAATTAATCATCATAATTTGAAATGTAACATGTTAACCTCCCATGAAACAATTACTTTAATTTAAAACAGAATTTCAGAGTTTTAAAAAATATTAAGATAGCAGATTGACATTGGTAAGTCAGGAATTTGAAGATACCAAAGGGGCAGACAGTAATCGTTAAGTCGGAAGACAGACAAGACCATGGTCAATAAAATGAAAGGAAAGACAAACACACAACAATACACTGAAAACTAAACTGGAGTAAAATTAACCCTACAAAAACCAGGGTGAGATCAGGTGCTCTGGAAGTGTAAGCATCTCCTGGTCCACTAGTGGCATCCGTCGTGTTACTCAGTAGTCAAAGCCGGTGTAAAGTCACTATCGATGTTAAGACACAACCGGTATTGGAACGGATTTGTATTCATGACAGTCGGAAGATATCTATTGTCATCAGTGAAATGGATATTCCGTACAGGTCACCGAATCAGTAATGACTCTTATGTTTCCGTGAGAAACCCTTGGCTTAGTAGCTTTCTAGTCAGTTGTAACACTCTATTAATAAAATCAGAGGATAGACATGGTCATAGTAAAACAGACAGAAAGGGACCATCACCAGAACACAAATTATGACAAAAAATTAATGCATAAAACATAACAAAAATCGGTACATAAATCATTACAAACAATTAGTACACAAAATATTATGAGCAATCAATGCACAAAACACTGTGTATATATACATTGCAGGAAAATATCAAATTGATTTGTATGAATTTCAGAAACGGGTAAGATATCGCGAGGCTTCGCCGGGTGTTTTTATCCGGTTGTACAGCGAGTACAAATGATTTAATATTTCCCGGCAATGTAAATGTATTGTTTTTATCTTACAATTCTTAAAAGATAGATAAATTGACGATTTTCTTATATAGCAATATCAATCAGCTGCTACGATCGGCCATGACCTGTGTATCCTTTAAGATAAAAGATTGCTGAATATAAGCTGCTGAATCGAGGCTTTCTGGTGGACGTCATTATTTCGGAAATTTTTCAATTCCCATTCCAACTTGTTTGGCCGTTACGAAATTCTTTTTTTTTTCACATAAGGCAATGGATATCTTCCAATATACCGGTTGTCACTATAGCAGCCATTTAATGTGACTAAGTACCTGCTTTGACCACCGAGTTACCAGACGGATGCAATTATACTTTATGCCAGGCTTTTGTGGAGTGTAATTTTTGAGCTATATTAAATTTAATGTGTATTTTTGCCTTTGCTTTTATTTAAAAAAAGGGAGAATTTTTCCGCAGTTAACGGTTTATGTTTAAGACCATGCAATATCGTTTTTAATAATATTATCTGGCCATTAATTTCTCGGAGATTTAACTTGATGGTCGGCCATTTTTTTTTGGCGGGACGGTTTACGTTTGACCTAAATAAGGTAAGTTAAAAAACTGCGCACATTTATTTGTTCGGACATTCTTTCGCGATTCATATAAGAAGAAATACTTTTAAATTTCCATTCAGGTGCGCCTCAAACCGTTTATGCAGGTTATTTAAACTTGGTATAATTACTTACTTATTACATAACTTTGACAATATATAGTCCTGGTCTCGCTTTACCACTTCCGGCAAACAAATGGCTGATTTGATAATGTTAAATCCCGGTAGAGAATTAAAAACTTGCTTGCATTTTTTTCAATCTACAAAATAAACAATATTTTAAAAGAATACGGAAGACAATTTTCCTTTCATAATGTTTTTACCCATTCCAACAAAATCTATCATATAGTATAATGGAACCAGAGCTGTTTACTCGTAAAGGGCTCCTTATCATAAACTCACCCTCTTTTCATTAATTTAGTTTTTGTTTTGAATTTATATTTTTCTTTGGTTTCGTTTTGTTGACCATGGTCTTGTCTGTCTTGGAATTAATAATTTCAATCTGGAAGCTTTAGCGATATAACTTCAAATTCTAGTTAACATGAATTTCAATTCAGTGTAATAAATTGTATATTAAGTTTCTCATGAACATTAGTTCAATATTTGTTTTCAATGAAAATATATTTATTATATAAAAAAAAATTTTCATATAAAAATTTGAAAAAAATGTTTTATGATTTTTAGCAATTGGCTGCAACAGACTCCACAACTGTCCAATTTCAGACATTAAAGACGTTCCATGCCTTGGTTGTGAGCCTTATGATGATGTTACGTCCTGTGCCGGATGTGGAGTAAGGTTGCCCGCTCCAGAAAAATGGCCAGTGGCCTATGCAGAGGCCCATGCTTCTGTCATACATAACCCGCCATACGTACCGATGTATGGATCTTATGTTCCGTCCTGGCATAAAAGAAAGTTGACCATAAAGCAGGACGTAAGAAAAAAGTCTGAAACTATATCAGTTTATAACTAAAATCTTTATGGGAATTTCAATTTTGTTTTATTTTGTTTGTTTACTAACCATTCAAAACAAAACTTGAAAACACATATAACGGCAAATATTTCAAACATAAACAATCACATACCAGTAAAACATATATAACGGCAGATATTACAAATATAAACAGTGACAAACCAGTAAAACATATATAACGGCAGATATTACAAATATGAACAATGACAAACCAGTAAAACATATATATATACTATATAAATCCGACTTCCGGTTTATGGATGGCATCAGAACTTTCCAGTGCTTAGACAAACATGGAAAAATGGACTGGCATGCACGAAAAATGAATGAACTAAAGTAACCATAACAAGTCTAATACTAAAACAAATATGAAACTCCCTGAATTCGATCTTAACAGCAAAAGCCATTAGTTTAATGTTGAAGCATATGCAGCCGAGCTGCAGTTACCTCCCCTGTCGAAGGACCCGAAAAACCGAACTATTCCGTTTGAGAAAATCCTTGCTAATCAATACAAACAAAGTGCAAAAGCAAATAGTTTAAGGAACAATAAACATAGACTAATTTTCTGGTTTAAAGCCCTCTACTTCAGATATTGTAAACAACTGAGAAACGACCCCAAATACCACGTTGATTCGAAAGACCAAAGGAAACATGCACCCGAAAATCATAGAGATGAAATCATCTTCGAACTAAATTCAATTGATCAAGTGACAAATGAATTGTGAATACACTAAACTACTTAAAATAACTACCCATCTTGGTACTGGTAAAATTACTATCCAGTTTGTTCAGTTCGCATACTTTAGATCAATGGAATTCCCAGCATAAAAATCTTTTGTCAATGACTGTGTTAAAAAATGTGAACATTCTACTTCGAAAGACGTAAAAGCAACCCAAAAACTTGATTCTGACAGCTGTTTTGATGATGCATCTGAAAATGAACATAGTGCAAAAGTGATTCTTCAAAATGCTGAAGTTTCTGCAGAAAATGATCTCACCATAACGGATCAAACACTTCTTAAACTTCATCTACAAGATGATGATGATTCACCTTTTTCAAATTCAGAAACTACCAGACCTAAAATATTGAATTTTTAAGATATCAGTGAACCCAAAATAGGTTTGAATGAAAGTACCCTAAAAGTAAAAACTAAGAAAAACCCAGACAAAGAAATAAAGCAATTATGGGAAAAACTAGAAAATCAAGAAAGTTTAATGACAGAATTTTGAATCTGGCTAACAACCTGCAACAACAATTTTTTGTGAAATTTCTGTCATGGTAAAGGTACAGAATGAAAAAATCTCAGAATCAAAATCTGACAGAATAAAAGTACTTGAAAATTCACAATGCACTTACAGAAAAAGATCACCTTATCAATGAATTGAAACTTAATTCTATGAGAGAAATCCAGTCTTATAACTGATCTGAATAATCAAATTGAAGTTAGAAATAGCTCAATTTTATAAATGAAAAAAAGACTTTTCAGCTTTGGAAACGAGGTTATCAAAAGAAAAAGACACAACACACCGTCAAAATTAACAAATCAGTGGTTTAAAGCATAACGAAGACAAACTTAAGCAAGAAATACAAAAAATGATGTTTTCACAAAATGGAAATCAACCAGGGAGTTATTCTCAAATTACTGTCTATACAAAAAGAAATTTGAAGCCTTGCTCACTGATAGGGATAACGAAGGTACAACATTAAAACAACACAATTAGGATGTAAATCTCACCAAAATACAGCAACAAGAGACATTAGATGCGCTTATTATTTGTGACTCACATGGAAATAATTTAGATGAAGAAAAACTGTAAAAATATTATCTTTTTAAGTTTAAGTATGTGTTCTTGTAAAAGGAGAAAAAAAATTGGCAAGGTGCAAAGAAATTCTTATACAATACTTCTATCAAATAAAAAACTTAATGCTTATTGTTGGCAGCAATGATATATCTCAAAGAGCTTCACCAAGAAAGATGATTGATAAAATGGAAGGAATAATAGAATTGGTAGGTCAAAAGTCACCTCAGAGCAAAATTCACATTTTCCAAGTTTTTCATAGACTAGACAGTTTGGATTTTAACATAAATGTGAATTATACAAACAAGCTGATCAATCTACAGTCGGATAGGGTACAAGTTGTGAAAAATGATACAATTAATTTAAACCAAATAAATTTATTTGTGAAAGATGGTGTCCACTTATCTACGAGTGGAAATCTTGAACTCGTCCGCCTTATTAAATCCCATTTGAACCCAGTGCTTGGGTTACGTTATTACACCAAGCCAGGCAATGCAAATCATAACAATAGTACACAAAACCGACAATCTCACTATCAGTCACAGTCTGTTTACGAACAACGTCATCATGGACATCCTCAGTTCACACCACCACCCAGATTCGAGAACACCTTTGGATCCTAATCAAATCCAATGAACCGAAATGGAATGTTCAAACCTAAGTTGAGCCCGTTTGGACCCCAACCGAGTGCAATGAATCGAAATCAAAATTTTGAACCTCCTTTAAGTCCCATGAACAGGAACAATTCCAACTGGTATCGCGACCGTGAACTTATTATGCGGTTACTGGGTATTTAGTGCCAACAAACTGCACTGTGTGGTTAAATTCTAGTCATCATTGTAACTTGCTTTAAAAATTGCATGGTGTAGCCATGTTAGCACTATATTACTATATGGGGAATCTGAAATGATGAGGAAATTCAGAGGATAGCAAAATTTTAGAAAAGAGCTGCAAGAATTATTCTTGATACTCCTTTTCTAACACCTACTAAGGAGTTTTTTGAAAATCTAAAATGGTTAACTTTTCAAGACAGAGTTTCATATCATATGCTTACTTTAGTATACAAAATTTTAAAAGATAAAACACCGGCTTATTTAAAGACATTTTGTTTTCCAAGCTCAGAACTTTATAATAGAAATTTAAGATCTGTGTCAAATAACAACTTAACAGTTGTCCGTCCTAATACTAATGTAATTAAAAAATCGTTTGCTTATAGTTCAGCCATACTTTGGAATAAATTACCCCTAAACATTAAAAATTCAAATAGTTTAAATATGTTTAAAACAAAATGCTTTAAACATCTAAGAAATAGATTTTAAAAAAATTATTGAACTTTTTTTTTATTGTAAATTACCATGTTACCATGTTGCATGCTCTTATTGTGTAAATATTCATGTCAATGAAATGAACGTTGTAACAGACTGTATTTTGTATTGTAATTTTCAGGGCCTCCAGTTAGATTAGTGAAAACTAATTGAGTTACCCTCTTGAAATAAAGTTTATTACTATTATTATTATTATGTTCGACTTCATTAAGCAATGCTTTGAAACATTTGCGGCATCTTGTGTCTTGGGTGATGCGACATCTTTCAACAGTATACCTAAAAGTTCCTTTTCTATTTGTTTATTTCCCCCATACGGTCAAATTTTAATAAGACTGCATCTTTCAACCTCTTGTGCGCACGTTTCAATCAATAATAAATCGTTGTTTAAAATGAGTTGGATAGCGAGCTATGGGTAAATTTACACAATACTTCGTGTATTCAATACCGTAGTCTTTTATACTGTTGTTGTGGGTCGGGTTTGAAATACAGCCTTCGTTTAATTCTAAAACGTTCTAAAGACTTAACAGAGCAGAAAACCATAAACCAAATAATGTATCCAGAAAATGTATTACTATTAAAATAATTATAAAAAAATGAGTTTTCTGGTTTTGCATGTTGTTGGTTCGTTGTGTGGTGCGGTTTTTGTTGTAGTATTCTGTATTTTTTACTTTTCTGTTTTCGATAGTATTCCCATTCCAATTTATTATACAGTATATTGTAATTAGCAACGTGATTAAAATAGCCGAAAACTCTTTGCATATGACATATAGTGGCGATACTTGACTTAACTCCTGGCTTACAAGTTTTATTAGTCATGAGACTTGTGGAAGAGTCGGATTGGAATGAGACAGGGGTCTTTTCAAAGATTAACTTTTCTTTATTTTGTCAGAAAAAATATACCGAGTTTGACACGAAAAAAATCTCTCAAAATAATTAAATATTAAGTAAATGATTTAAACTAAAAAAAATGTTTTATATTATCAAATCCGGAACGCGAAGAGGTTTTTTAATTGTCAAATGTGAATATTGTGTTTTTCAACATTTAATCAAAATTGCAATATTGTTGTTTTCTGTTATCTGCCATTTTACTTGAGGACCTTATCTGTATAAAATGTTACAGATTCCCGACCAATTTATCCCATAGAAAATATCTTAACGGTATTGTCGTTACATTGCAAATCAAAATTTTAATCAGAATTAAAAATTCTACATGTTCTGTTTTATCTTATATAAAATTAGAAAATGACAAAGAATGAGTTTGCATTCAGTATTATCATCATATCTAATAACAAAATAATACAGATATTCAAATCTTCCATAAAATGTGGTCACATAAAACAGGTGGTCATTTAATACAGGTTAAATATGAAATACATAAGAGAAATAACAATCATAAGACAGGCTATTGCTAAATGAAATTAGTCGCTAATGCAGATTAAGTTATTATCAAATCATGGTATTACCTCAAAGATTAACATTTTTCTCTTAATGAACTGTAATATGAGAATTAATTGACTTTAAGAACATAGCGTAAAACTGCAACCTCCCTATGTTTTAACAATATTAATTTTTCTTTAAGTTACAGGAATTGTTTATCGATATATGTAGTTAATGATCCCGCATTTTTTCATCGTATTATATTCCATTATCAAAACTGATTAATTAGTTCTTTGGAAAGAAATCAATTGATTCAATTCTCTTAAACTAATATTTCTGTCTTTTTCCTAGAATTATGCTCTATCACAAAAACGAGATCGGTGACCTATGATTTCTATGTATTTTGGTAACATCTAAAGACATGCAAAATAAAAAAAAATATGAACAAATCATGTTCTAATTTTTCAACGAAAATTTTAGTCGGAAAATTACATTTATAAAATGGTCAGTCTATGAATATTTCACGTAAATATTCAGTATATAAAACAAAATGACAAGGTAAACTGAGCATTGGACTCTCACAATAAATAATATAGTGAATTATATATTTTGTTGTAGTTTCAATTCCAAAGGAAAGAAGTTTTTCAATTTTTACCGAGTTTAATTAATTAATTGAATTCTTAAATATTTATCTCAAACCAGACCAGAAAATCAGTGAAAAAGCATTACCTTGAGTGTACGGATTTCCAGGACACGTCTCCAAATTACGCCTTCCGACTCCTAATAGATGACTATGTAAGATTTGACTTATTATTTTCATTATGTACATATATGAGATAGAACAACAATGGAACTATTGCTTAGGAATTAACAAGCAACACAAAAGATATTGATTTAGTATTATTCAACAGCAGATAGTCATGTTAATGGTTATAATTATAGTTCCACAAAAAACTTAAGAGAAAATCAGAGTGCAATCCAAATATTCAAGTCTGGATAAAAAGAATATTCTGTTAATTTGAAAGATTCTCAGATGTGTTTCCATACGCAAAAATATAGAATCGAAACTGTTCACAATAAGTCAATAATATTTACAAAATTATACACCTATGACATCAAACTTTGATGCAGAAATAATTATATTGCATTCTCAACAAAATCTGCTTCATACCTAGATTAATTCCTCGAAATTGACCAAGAGGGAAAACTTGTTTCTAAGATTTACGACAAACGGGATAACTTAACTTTTCAATTGTAAACTTCCCATATTTATGTGGAAATGTTCCTGCTACCCTTGCCTGTGGGGTAAATGTTTCGCAGTTGATTCGATACTCTCGTGCCTGTTCCAAGTAACTGGATTTCTGAAGAGAGCATTGCTGTTGTCGCATAAATTACTTTAAAAAAGGATACATCCAATCAAGGTTGAAGTCGTCCCTCCTAAAATTTTATAGTTGCCATCAGGAATTGGTTAATTCATATGATTTAATCGTATCTCAACTAGTAATAGACCTGTTACCGGTGATGACTTCTCCTCGCATTGACGTTGACCCGAATAAGAGTTTAAGGATTTCATGACGGCGCAAGACAGGGGATGCTCACCCATATGAGCACCTGATCCCACTCCTGTTTTGTAAACAGATCGTGGATTCCAACTCTTTGTTCCTTTTGTTTTCGTTTTATCTTTAATTTTTTTTTTAATTTGTCTTGTCTCCTTGAACTATGCACTTTTGATCCCTCGCATGGGTATTCTGCAATGGCCTCAACTGTTACGATTACAGTTAAACGCTTAGATGAAAAGTCAGAATAAATTTCATATATATTTTACCAGTATATAAGATTTTAGTAGTGTATCAAAATAGGAAATGCAGCATGATTGGTCATGGCCATGAGACAGCCACCCACCAGATGACAGTAGAATTTAAACTTCTAGAGGTACAATTTGTATTGTCTCTTTGGACTGTGCACTTCTGATCTCTCACATGGGTATTCTACACTGGATTCATTTTGTTTAATTATTCGATATTTGTTATATTTTGTC
>JAULBM010342878.1:0-12503 GCA_032357055.1 Geukensia granosissima
TTCATACCTTTTGAATTTTATGTTGCATCAAAAATAAGAAAATCTGAAATCTTTGTCCAAATTGTTGTACATGCTTTCCAAACAAAATATAATAGAATTAAATAGGCTACTTCTTTCTCCCATCAGTTTGATGTCCTGTGTGTGTTTTTTATCATACAAGCTGAAATTAAAAGATTTGTGTAAATTTCAAAATAGAAGGAATTTTTTTATATAAAACTTAACTACGACAAACATCATGGTATCTTATTTGGTGTCACAATAAATTACACTTGTTCAGCATTCTTTTATCATTCAAACTTAACACATGTTATACACAAAAATGGCAAAATTAAAAAAATCTCTTCAATGAAATGTTTGATGAAAAACCCTAAGAAATATAATAACATTAATATATTGCTTTTGTTTGCATAATGAACAAATTATGTCCGCCACCAATATTTTTGTTATTTGTAACGTCCGATCAACTTCATTCTAATCTTGAGTAAAAAAACCCACCCAATTTACTTTGCTTCTTAAAATTAGAATAATGTAGACTTTGTAAAATGTATGAGAATTTTTTTAATTCCAAAACAAAACCAGTATTCTAAAATTCTACAAGCGGAGGTGTCAAACATTATTTCATTTTAATGACAGTTGGTAAGAGTGCATTTTCATACTTATATTTTAGTCATTAATAACTACCATAGCTCCCCTGGCTAAATTCTATTACAGCCTAATCTGTTCACTTCTATTACTAGTATAAGGATTAATATTGAAAAAGATAAGATATATGGATCACATGTTTTCTTGTAAAACCTTCTATTTGACAATTGGGTCACGGGCGTTAATGTTTGCAAATTGACTGCCTCGACACAAAGACACTGTAAAGAAAACAAATGTCAAGTTCTCAAGTCCGCTACCAAAATATTGGTTATTTGCGGTAGGTTTGCAATAAATTACGTACTTCATGTGGACAAATTGATTCATATTCTATTTGAAAATGTATGATTAACTTGTTACGTCATATGTGCATGTTGATTAACTGTTATCTACAAAGGAGTAACGGACGTTATTTTCAACAATACTTGACCGACTCACTTACTGGTAACTTCTCTACCATGTTTTGTGTACCAACACTGATACTGATAACGTAAACAACAAAATCAAACATAATACTGCAAAAATGGAGCACAATGTCGCTGATGAGGTAAATCGTTTCCAGGTTTTCCGTGTGGGTTGGGGACATTATTAATTGACCGACAACGATAGGCGTGTTGATACCAGGCTTATAAAACTGATTTGGTAGCTAATAAATTCAATAAAAAAAACTGTAAATAATGACTGATAACAATACTTTGAGAAAACAGTTTAGATGCTTGTTTTTATAAAAACACCTGGCAGCAATATTCAGGTGAAAGTCACTCAAGTTTTGACAGACAGTGTGATGTCCAAAACTGTTTTTTTAACATGAAAATAAGCAATGATAGGAAAAAAAAAATATTACTTTTACCTTTCTGTTGATTAGTTTATCCTTTTTGGGTAAAAATCTGCTTTAACAGTATTTACTTAACTTACTCTTTGGTAATACTCTCTCCAAGTTTGAACATGGGGTTGATTTGTCCCCAATATGGCTACCATTATTAGTTGACAATGAATACTTTATAAAAGAAATTCATAAAATTCAGAGCTCAACTCATATATATTTATAAATTCTATCTACTTAAAGCATAATCAGTAGTTTAACAGTATCTTCAAGCCATATCCTGATTTTACTGAGATTTTTAAAAGCCTTGAAGTGACGGACGTTATAATTTCATAATATCTCGGAGTGACCCATATGTGTATATAGTAAAAATACTCCAAAGCTGGTGAAATTTCTCAGTCTTCATCTTTCCCAGAATTTCACTTGTTCATCAGCAATTTCCAAGGTCAGACTTGAGTGTTTTTCATACAAAGCTCTTTGTTTGAACTGTGTATTGAAAGATATTTTAACTAAAATTTACAACATCAAAGTCAATTTTTAATGTCATAATTTATTGATATTATGATCATCAGAAATCTTAAATTTCTACTTTGTGTTTAACTCAAAAGGAAAATAAAAATTATGTTATTATTTCCATAAAGTGTAGTTAAAATTTTTATTTTCAAAAGCACATGTATAATGTCCTCATGGTCATGAGAGGATGAGTGTACAGTGTACATTGTTGTACTTCGTCTTGTTGGGTAATAACTGGACCTAATATTGTTTCAAGAATGCTTTTTTCTGGAAATGCACATGTACACAGCCATGACTGGTTAAATAAGATAATTAAGGCCAAATAAACTTAATTACTACTTTTTCATCCACCTTTTGAAATTAAAGTGGGGCAAGTTTGAGATTTGTTTAATTTTATCTCACAGATATTTCCTTCAAGCAACATTTTAAGATAACTGAATGTAAATTATTTGTGCTAAACTTTACCAAGATATGTTGTTCTAAACTTTACAAAGATATATAAAGTCATGGCAGTAAAATCTATTTAACCTACAAAATTAGACACAAAAATTCTTGGAATAAGGATTATTAACAAATATTTTAGAAATTGCCCGCCCCAAATTTTTTGGGGGGAGGTGGGGATAAAAATATAGCAATTATTTTTAATTGGCCTTAAATAATTTTGGCATATTACAATATTGTAAAAATAGATTTCTGTCAATAAGGAAAGTAGATTTTTTGGAAATTGATATCAATGAGAAAATGCCAATCCCTTTAAAAAATGTATTTCTCAGTCGATTATTCAAAAATGCATAATGTAATATATGTAGGTGCTAGTGTATTTCATTCCTCCACTCAAGTATAGATGGCCTTTGATATTTATGATATTTAAAAATAAATAATAGATTATGCATGTTGTTTGTATTCGACCTAACTTTCATGGGATTATTAACTTGATAAAGATAGCTGATTTTTTCACAGGTGCAGGACGCGTAATAAAAATATATTAAATATACTACATACACTAACAAGGTAACGAACTTCAAAAATGGCTTCACACGACAGGGTAGCGTTATTTCGAATCCTGCTTTAAAATGCAAAGGAATACAAATACATGGTTAACTTCGCCAAAAAGCTGAATAATTTTTCTTCAAAATAAGCCCCTTTTGAGGTATTTCCTTCTACAAATAAAGAAGTTACGTCCTACGGAAGCGAAATAAAATGACCGAAAATTTTGGTAGGACAAAATAGTGGCACCTCCCGTTCCCCATGATATGGCTATGGCCTTAACCACGGCATCCTTTTACCAATAAACGTTATCGACCTTTTCGGACGACTAAATAATTCAATACCTATCTAAAAAATTGTCCTTAACCGTGGTATTTGGAGGAATTTTCATCTTTATCAAGTTTCGTCTTTGTTTATAGTGACATCAGCGCGAGTGAAATCGAAACGTAATAAAGCTGAGAATTCCTTCAAATACCACGGTTTAAGACAATTTTTTAGATAGGTATGAAAAATTGAATAATTTAGTCGCCAGAAAAGCCGGTCGATAACGTTTTTAGCAAAAGTATGCCGTGATTATGGCCACAGCCATGGGGAAATGGAGGTGCCACTATTTTGTCCTACCAAAATTTTCGGTCATTTTATTTCGCTTCCGTAGGACATAACTTCTTTATTTGTGGAAGGAAATACCTCAAAGGGGGCTTATTTTGAAGAAAAATTATTCAGCTTTTTGGCGAAGTAAACCATGTATTTGTATTCCTTTGCATTTTAACGCAGGATTCGAAATAACGCTACCCTGTCATGTCAAGCCATTTTTGAAGTTCGTTACCTTGTTAGTGTATGTAGTATATTTAGTATATTTTTATTACGCGTCTTGCACCTGTGTTTAGTCCCAGGTTAAGTGCACAATCAAAATGAGGCAAATTTACAAAGTGCAAAAAATTAACATTACATCCTATGGGAAATTTTTTATTTCAAGTTAAATGAATTTTTAGCTACAGCTTCAGCTGCGGCAAAAAAATTAGAATTTCAACAATATATAATATGATAAAACTTTTGATGCAGGCTTCACTTTTGTTGTGGCAAAATTCGTTTGGTGTACTTTAGTAGATACTTATCCCTGTGCCTTTTAATCCCTGCAAACATTAACTTTTATTCTTTTATTAATTTCCATTTCATGAAAAAAGTAACCCGTAACGTGGCCGTCGAAAATTTTCAAATGAAAAGCATGAATAGATGGAAGTTTTGTTCGGAATGTTTCGAGTTTCAAATAGCAAACTTTCCTGTGGAAATTTTTTAAAGGGAAATAAATCGAAGTTTTACCTGGTCGATAACCGGAAATACAAATGACGTCAGTCATTAGCATAAACACAGCCATTTTACCGTACCAGTGAAGATCATTTGTTGAATATTTAGCGTTTTATTGAAGCATTTTACTGTACATGCTGTATGAGGACCTAAAATGATACGGAGGATATATTTTTATTTACTATGTTTACTTTTAACTGAATATGTAATTTGTATGTCTGGTAAGTTCAAATAATGTGTTGTTAGAATGTTTCATATAAATGCCGAACAGGTGCTCGTGAAATCTGTTGTATTTATTTATTTTTTTTTTCCACACAAAAACATTGGTCTTATTTTAATATACAGTAGCGTATTAAAAAAAGATTTATATTTACTGTTTTTTTCTATAATCAGAAGAAAATTTGAAGTACACAAATATCATTTAGAATGATTCGTGAATCGTGTACATACTGTATTGATGTAAATAAATAAATTTAAAAAAAATCCAGTAACATGTCCCATAACTACCAATAAACTAAAGTCTCCACAATACATGGGCACATTTTATTATGCCAAGAATAGGTTAAAAATTAACAGGTGCATATGCATGCAATTTGAAATACTTTTCTCAGTAAATTGTTCATTTGCTGTTTACATTCTTGTTGATACCAATAGCCATTGAATTGGATAATTATATTACATGTCTCTGTTAAAATGTATCGAGGTTTAATATGCTAAACCATATTTTCATACTTTCAAATTTTTTTTTCACCTTTCACATCTTTATTAAAAAAGGCACAATAAATTATATCAAATGCATTCATGATATTAGGCATGTTAACAGTGAAGAATACTTATCAATAAGTAACAACAACATAAAAATAAAAAAGAGAACAGCATGAAACATATTACATAAGAATTATTTTGTTGTAGATTATGGAATAACCATTTCCCCTTTTCTGCTTTTATGAGTGACCAAGACTTTAATTAAGGCACCTACAAGCTGCACAAATATACTTCTATACCAAAATTACAAGTTTATCCAAGTCGTCCTGTTCTCCTAATATTTTTGTTGATCATGTTTGTTTTTCTATGATTATTGATAAAATCTTGTCGTATTGATTTGTTTAAATTACATTAAAAGAAAAAGTGTATGTACATGTACTTGTTTAGCAAAAAATGAACATGATTATTTAAACCTTGGTATAAATAAAAGTCAATAAAATGGGTAAGAGGGGTCATATTTGAAAGAAAAACCGTTACTTTCTGTAAATGTATTATTATAATTACTGTACAGTTAAACAATCATTTCTTTTTTATAAAATCTCAATTTCTTCTGGACACTTCAGTGCTAGAATTATAAAAAATGTATTGTGTAAAATGAGGATAACTAGTAAACAAAAATTAATACTTGTGTACATGTATTAAAATCCCAAAACAAGGTTTGCAAAAATGGACACAGGTCTAGTTTTTTCAACCCTCCATTTTGTCTGAATGTCTCACAGTAGAAATAAACCATTCTGTTTTTATGAGTTGCTGCTATTTTTTGTACAGTGTATTTAGTTAGGTCATATTTTAATAGCTGTTTAGCATTGTAACTAACTGATGTTTGTCTTGCATGTTTTTAAAGGGTCAGACAAAGGTAAGTCCTGAAGAAAAACCATAAAAAAATTCAATTTGTTACACTTAAAATTCTGCTGTCAACATGTACATGTACATTATGTATTTTAATCTTCTTCATTTGCAAACAAATCAAGAAATAGGAGGTGTTTTAGGCCAAATATCAAATACATCACCTATTGTAATCTTCCTGTTTTTCTGTACTTTTGATATTTTCCTGTTTCTCAGTACATATTTACATCTTTTCCTATATCTTGTTACTTCTTTTGTCTTTTCCTTTTCTGGTTACTTATTTTTGTCTTTTCCTGTCCTTGTTACCTATTTTCATCTTTGCCTGTTTTTTATTTCACATTTTACTTTCCACGTCTGTAGAGTGAGTTCAAGATCTGTACACTTCAGTGCTACCTGTATTCAATTTCAGTCAGGTGTGAACCTGTGTCTTATTCTTGTTTATTTTCATCCTAACTTGTCTGTTGAAAGACCTTTAGGTCGAAAATTAGGTAGAAAAATTTTACTTTCATCTTGTTGTAAAAGTTTTGTATTTTGCATGTTTTGTTTGTTTTCACCTTTTAAAAATTGGCTTTCAACCTTAGTCATTTTGTCTTGTTTTGGTTTATAGCCTTCAACATTTATTCTTTTTCAAATATCAAATAAATAGGGTAGGTTGTACATATTGATTAAAAAAAAGTTTGTTAATTATGCAGAACATTGTTAAATGTTCAAAATTGTCAATAAGGCATGTAGTTTTGAAACATCATTCATCTAGGGGACAAAAAAACCAATTATGTACATGTATGCATGGAAACAAAAATAGTTTTTGAGTTCAGAAAAGCACAGTTCTGTTTCACTTATACAGGAATGGTTCCTTAGTTATCAAAACAATTAACAAGGGATTCTGGGAAGTATTCCACTAAATTTTCTGTTAGACTAAAATGTTCTGATCGTCAAAACAATAGATTGGATTCTGCAACTTGAACCCAGAACAAAAAAACTTTACGTATGTATGTTTTCATCATATTTCTGTGCCTTGCAGGACAAATCCTGTCCATTTAAATTGTTAGCAGTAGATTGTGTCATACCCACTGTTCTGGTAATTGAGTTCAGGATCCCATATAATCCATCATGATAACTGTATAAGAATTTGTGATTGAATTTATGTGTTATTATTGGATATCATCACTGGGATAAAATGTTTAGGCCAGTCTATTGATTCCATCTATATGTGACCACAGGCTTGAATTCATTCCTGAAAAATTTCATTATTTCCTGTAAAATAACAACTAAATGGAATTACTGTCAGTAGTTTTTAATAGCAGTAGCCATTTCTGATAAAAAATTTTTGCTGATATCATAGGATTAATTCCAAATTGCTTTAAATGCACTTATTTGTTGTTAGGAAATTAGTTTTACAATAATTTAGATAAGTTTTTTTTCGTAAGGTTGATTACATGTGGTCCTCAATTACAAATTATCTCTTGCTTCACATATCTTGATCAGTCTGAAAATGATAAATGTATTTATGGGTATAGTCATATCTTTTAATTTTTCACCATTGACCAAAGCACATTGGTCAAAATACATGTAATTAAAGACTTGCAGTTCTCTTACTCAAAAAAAAATTAAAACATAGAAAATGTATCTATGAGGCATGGATGCCCCCATTCCATCAAACAAGAAGTAGACCTATGATAGACCTGAAAAGGGGAGACACACTACAACTCACTCTTTTCCATTCCATTATCACAGTTCCGATATGAGAAAATTTGCCACATACATGTACATGTATGACTGTTAATTAAATTTCGTGCTGGTGTCTTGAGATCAAGTCTTTCCACATCCTTTCCAAACTGGTACCACTGTTAATGTAAAAATTTTAAAAAAGCTTTCAATGTTGAATGATGTTGTTTAAATAAATTTGTAGCTCATTAAATTTATTATTTTTTGGCATTGGGCTGAAAACTCAAATTACAGATGTTGTTAGGGAATTCAGTTTTTAATGAGGTTATATTGGTATTCTGTTCTAGTCTTTCCAACAGTCTATAAATCAGTTTAGCCTATTAACTGCTTCTCCATTTGGAACTTGCTTCACAAATAGATCTGATAAGATTTTTTTTGTAAACAGTATGTTCAATACAGTACAGATCAGAAGGTCATTATAAGATTCCTTCTCTGGTTTTTGCCAGTTGGTACCAAGAATCTGCAAATCACCAAATGAACATAATGACCTTTTGAATTTTTATGTGGCAGGTTTAACGTTTTGAAACATGGCTTCATTGTTACATTTATATCTACATTTGTAGATTTGTACTCCTACAGTTAATGACTTTTAAAATAAATTCTATGCACACACCTTTAATACCAAGGTGAAAAAATTTTACCAGTAAGAATCCACAATATGTAGGCTGACATAATATGTGATTATCAACTGAGTTATCTTTATGGCTTAAAGTATTTTACTGGTGTGACAACAATGTATACTCCTTATCCCTAGGCTAATTATGAATGACAGAACAAAATATTAATATCTTTTGTCTATTAATCAGGGGTAGTTGTACTAATTATGAATGAATATTAAAGGTAATGGGTGTAATATGTATCAGGTTTCATGTATAGTGTATTGTTTGTATGTCATGTGTGCACTTTTGATTCAGAGAGACCATGGGCCATAGAATGAGATAATTAATAATGTACTGGTAGTGTATTCTGACTGTCTTCTCCATTTCAAATTCCAGTTTATCAGATATACGTTCTGTACTGTATATTATACATTTGTAGTCTTTTGTAGAGGCCAGTATGAACTTTTATGTACTTAAGAAATTAATATTGACTGAAGCCATAGTCTGAGGTCAATTTGATTCCTTAGGTCCATAAAAACTCGTATTGATAGAATTGTTTTATTACCTAAGTAGTGAAAGTGAAACAACTGTTGCAAGTCTATCCGACTTGAATCAAATTATTATGACATCACACATAAAGAAATGTAAAGTGAAAATGAAACCAAATCAATATGACTTTAATCAAATCATTATGATGTCATTTATAGAGTAATGGAAAGTGAAAGTGAAAGCAAGCCGATATGAGTTTTAATCAAAGACCAAATAGCACCGCTTCCTGCTGATCTCTGTGAAGGGTGTGAAAACTGGTTGTAAATTGTTTGATACATTTACAGCATTTGGTAACAGATATTTACCTTGAAAATCATATTTTACATACTGAAACAAATTTCAGGTTACAAGAACACTGCTTTATGACGAGATTGGGTACCTGATGAGATAGGGTCATCCACCAGTTAAGAAATGAATTACATATATGCACAAATGTACACAGTTAGTATAAATATGTCTTTCTCTCTAAATAAATAGATCAATAAAAACCCTGAAGTATAATTTAAACTGTCATTCTCATTTCAGAGCCTAATCTCCATGATCCAGTAATTTTATCTACAAAACAGAATAAGCGAGGCATTCCTGTGTTTCGAGGAACAATTTTAGAGAATGAAAATACTGTACAGTTAGACCAGCCATTACAAGCCACAGATGCTGATGAAGTAGGCGGAGCTAGTAAGTCACGTGAACATTATTAACAAAGTTTGAAAAATTAATTAGAAATATAAAAATCTCTGTCCTGTCTTCATGGTCTTAGGCTCAGCTGTTATTTTCCTTATCAGGCTTATTAGGTACCATCAAGTATTATCAGATTTAAATGAACATATTAAGGCAACCATACCTGTTTCATATAGAGTAGGCCTGATATACTGGTACATTTCACCTCTTTTTAGAGAAAACCTGTCTTGATAGGTCACATTGTTTTTTCACTCTGTATAGTGACATCTTAAAATTTTGAGCTTCAATTACATGTTCATCTCTTATTTGGTTGGTTTTTCTTTGTCCAAGAGTGGTCTTTATACACAGTGTTGTCCATTTGTACTTTCATTGATGCATGTAAAGGACTTTGGGATTTAATCAACCCAATCATTGTTGAGTTATGTGATACATGTACATGTTTGCCTCTGTTTAAGATAAATACTGGGCAGGTGTCTATATATGTTATAAAGGGTTATAACTTGACTTTAAAAATGCCATGGTAACATATTGCACCCAGTTATAGAAATGTACAGCTTCCATTATGGTATGGACTCATTTTTGAAGGGCCGTAATGGGACATGTAGAAGTTTATGTTCAACTGTCATTTGGTGGGTGGCTGTCTCATTGACAATCATGCCACATCTCCTAGTTTTATATATATGTAAATTTCTATAACTGGCTGCAATACAACCAGTGGTTGCATGTATGCAATCGTTTGTTATAATTTTATATAAGATATAAAGGTATAATCATGTTATAACAAATAAGTTTTGTACCACTTGGAATTTGCACTAGAAAACTCTCATTATTTTCTGTGAAAAAAGTTTTTGAGACAAGCATCTCATTTTAGATTGCAGTAATTAAACCTACACCATAAACCATTCTTAGCATACGTGGCATTGTTAAAACTTGTTTTATAAATGATTGAATTGTACAAATTAAGGTTGATTGATATCTTACATTATTTTGAAGAAATTATCTGTAGGAGGTGACATGCCATCATTCTTTGTGAGACATGTTATTTGTACATGTTATTGGAAGATTTGAAGATGAATTATAATTTTGATATGAACCAACATAAATTTACAGTGAACATTTATAGTGAACTAAATTGACTTTGTAAATTCTGCATAAATGTCATGTATGTTGCAGAATTTTTTACATGGACCCTTTCCCAGTAATTTGCAAGAAAAATAAGTTTCACATTGATATGTGATGGGTCTCAGGCCATCCTTGACTTCATCTGTCCAGGGCAGTGTCCTTAAATTTGTGAGGGGTTTGGCATGCAGAGTTCCAGAGACCTTATGTTTTTTATCCAGATTCATTGAAGAATATTTTAAAGGAACTTTTGACAGCAGTTTTTATTAAAAATTTTTAAAAACTAGTAAAAATTGCTTGTCATTTTTGTAAATGGTTTTTTGCTAAAAATGGGAATATTATTGCACCAAACATGCAATTTTACCCTCCTTGGTTACGACCTTGTTGAAAGTACAGTCAGTGCACATACATTCCTTTGTATGTTCTCATTTCAGTGGGATGTTTTTATCAAAACATTATGGATATAAATGGTTTTGGCAGTTAACAGGTTGATTTGGCTGTGTAAAATCAATAGAAAATCAAGTCTTAGAATTCACATGGAAAACAAATTAAGCATCTAGAAACTTAATGGTTGTTTTGAGAACAGTTTCAAATTGATTTTGTGTAATGAGTGCAAAGCACAATGGCTTCAATCCAAAAACAGAAGATGTGCCTGTTAGGTGCAACAAACCATTTTGAAAAATTAATACATATAATAAGTAAAATTTCTTAAACTTTTTTTATGATTTGATAAAACTGGGCCAAACTTCCTTTTTTTTTTATTTAACATTTTTACACATACATGTACCCATACAGCAAAAGACAGTGAAAGGTTTAAGGGTTACTAAGTTTATAGTACACCAAGAAAATTGGCCACTTTGAAAAATTTATTGGGTAAAAATATTAGATGATTGCAAAGAGAGTCTTCATGTAGTTCAGTTTGCACAATTTATGGCAAAATTAATTTCATCAGCTACTATATAACTTTAATGTGGTCCATCTTAAATAAAATATATGTTGCAGTGGCTGAACACTGACAAGGGCTGAAAAATCTCTACATACTAAATGTTTTATACATGTATAAATATCATGTACCAGTATATCAAACAAAAGATAAACTGCAGTCTGACTAAGCCTTGTTAAACTATAACATTAGAATGACATATGGGATTTACCTGTATAAAAAAGGACAGGTGTTTCTGGGGACAAACATGCAGACATTGTTAAGTTATGAATAAGTTATAAAGATTTAATTTGTCAATTCTTCACAGTTAAATGATAGGGTCAAATCATTTCTATTATTAAGAAGGTTGTAATTGCCCAAAGGGGGAGTAGTCTGTTGTATTGCCACATTGACTTTTTGAGTGTCTGTGTGAAATGGGAGGTGACAAATTTTTAATTTGACATAACACAATTAAGTTGCATTTACAAATAAAGTCATAACTTTCAAATATTCACCACCCTTCAGAAGACATATTTTGTGTTATTTAGACCAAATAAAATATATAATTTAATTCTACATGTACAAATGTAGCTTCCTGACCAACTCTAACTTTTAAGTGCTGATTCCAAACTCTTTATTACCAAAAAAAAAAAAAACAAAACAATACAAAACCATGCTGCATTCTAACACAAAATGCATGTACCAATATTTTTCATAATAAACAGTTGAAATGGAGGTTGAATGCCATAAGTTATATATATATATATATATATATATATATGCACAGATATTTTCACAGTGAGCAACTGTCGAACTGAGAGTGTTGGACCCCCTCTCAGTGAGCAGCAAATGCTTGACACTTCAAGTGATTATAATACACTGTAAATTACTGATATGTTTCTGGACAGATTGAACCCATTTAGCATAAAATGTACATGTTGATAATATTCAGATACATGTAAGACCAGTATTATTTTACTTATGTATACATGTTTTATTAATTTGGTGTGATTAAGAGCTTTCCACAAGGTGT
>JAULBM010342899.1:0-22495 GCA_032357055.1 Geukensia granosissima
TGTCAAAATGTGTCCAAAAGGGGTATAACAGGGCCCTTTTTAGACCAACCCTTATAAAGGCAATGACCTTTACCAACAAAAAACCATTGTTTTTTCGCTTGTATGTAAAGATAACAAATCTATTTATAAACTGTGTTTGAAGACTATGAAAGGTAATAATCAATTAAAATTTTGGATGTATGAACTAAATTAAATTCATTTGAACCCACAATAAAAATGGCCTTTTTTATGATCAAATTCTTGACAAAGTTGTTATTTTCTATACATGGGTCCATGATAATGTATACCTATCTCTGCTTCAGTAAAATAACGTTTTCTTTTAACAGTTGAACCCTTTTATAAATTTTCAAAGTCCTCGTATAAGCGGAGATATGACAAGAAACTGAAAAATTTTTCACAAATTAATTGTTCGGAATTTTTAGTCAAACCAGATTTCAGTCTCGCCATTAAAATACCAAAGTTTATAAACGTTGAACGAATCATTATAAAAAGCATATTCCCTTATATAACGACAGACATAAAGATAAGAAGTTAAACCATTATATAACAGACAAATTAATATAAAATTTAAGCATAAATCTACGTATTGATTGGAGCGGTGCACTCGAATGATACACAAAAGCTTGCGTTCTTACATGTTGACTTTTCGCGCAATAGAATTTATCGCATGAACTTTCTTAAAACCCCGCTTATAACTTCATATATCACCTTCATTTAATAACGATAGAACTTTATTACTTTAAAATTGATGCCCGTCTTATATTCAATACAAAACTCGACTCAAAAGAATGTGTTAAATTATTTTATAAGTCAGACTTTAGAAGTTTAATTCAAATACTTATGCAAATATGACCGCTTTTCTGTCTTTAAAAAACGACTAAAACATTAAGATTGCATTTTCTTGCACAGACACAAATCTAAAACACTGCAGTGATCTAAATATTAATATTACACATTGCAGTATTTTTTAAAAATGTTTTAATTGCATTTCAAAATGCATCTTATGGAAGTTTTCGTTCAGATATATTTAACTTTTATAAAGATATATTTTTATCTATAATGTTATATTTAATATTTGATAATAAAACTATATCACAACTAATTAAACATGTGTTTGAATTTTAAAAGTTGCAGACTTTTACTCTTTTAACAAATATATCGAAAATGTTTAACTTCGTGAGTTTTCTGAAAACGCATGTACTGATAGAGTGCACCCTTTTCAAACACACCTATTTACAAATATTTTAAATACCCTTTATTTGAATATTATTTTTATGTCATATTTAATGTTTCAATTATCCTTAACTTTCTTATTCATCATATACCGAAATTGTTAATTAATAATGGTTGGATTTTTTGAAAATAAAAAAATGATTGTAATATCCGGAATGAAATACAATCTTTCTAGAATATCCGACATTTTTACATGCTAAAATTTCAACAGTTTTTAGCTAAAATAATTTTTAATATAACATTAAACATACTTAAAATTGCGCAAAACGACGAAAAAACATTTGTTTTAACCAACACACAAATTCAAGAGATAACTATTAACTATTTACGTAAAGGATTAAATAAAATGTGTGATATTTTGTAAATAAAAGTTGGTATTCATAAATGTTGTATAGCTTGTGTTTGGCAGGACTTATGCTTGTAAAGTTTATCGTTTTCCAAAAAACTAAACTATATCTCCTATATATTTGACAAATCTTTTAAGTTTGAGATGCAGAAAAGATTAAATTCTGATTTTAAAATGACCACCCTCATTTTGTTGGGATAGGGCGGTTTCAGAAAACCAAATGTTATACAACTTTTGGACACCTTTTATAAAGTATAACATGATGAAAATGAAAGTAAGGATAATAGGCAAAACAGATCTGGAAAAATTCTGGGTACCCAGAGGTAGACATCGGATCGCAGACTTTCCCGTGTTGGCTGATGGACTATAAGTAAGATATGAAGCTTGCTGTGTTAGCCTTAATCCAAAACTTGTAAACCACATCAATTTTTTATCAGATTGGAACCTTGGAACCTTGTGAGGTGTAAAAGTTAAATGATTTTATGATTGTGAAGCATCTATTTTGAAAATTACTGTTATATAAGGTTATTGCACGAATATTGGTGAATATTGTCCTGAGTAGAATATTATATTGCACGAGCTTGCAAGTGCAATTATATTCTACTAGGAATAATATTTATCAATATTCGTGCAATAACCCTTTTATTGTATAGCAAACCGTTAAAATGCTTAAAACATTAATTTTATACATTAATGACGTTGCTATTACAAAGCAATATTGCACTGCATGCAATATCGTCGAATATTGCACGCTAATGTTTGGTTACATTCTACGGGTAATATAACATTGCTATACAATAAATATACTTATATTAGTTTTACAGATAGTAATTTTCTGTAAACATATTTCCTTACAAATTTCTTGGTTCTTATTGGAATGTTTATTAATTATTTGTCAGTGATGTCAGTGTAATGTGGCTCACATCACAGAATGAATTACTATACAAAATGTGACAATGATGACATCATTAATTAAAACACAACAGTTGTTATTGTTTTTAGTGTACAACTACACGACTATTGCTATCTCAATTTTTCTGCACTCAAAACCCACTATTTTTACGATGTTGGAATTCAGCATTAAATTTTGTTTTTCCAGGAAATCTGTCCTCTACAATTTGTGAGAAGACCTAAAAAATATGCTCTTTATATTGAGTAGACCACTCAGGAGTGAAAGAATTTTTCAATTTTGGCCCCACAATCATAGTTAAGTTCAGGCCCACCACAGAGTAATAAGAATGGGAAATACACATGAGCTTTAGTATGTGTGTTTTTTACAAGTCAATATGAAAAATAGAGGGAAATGTTTATGAATTATTTACTCAGGAATACTATTAACAGTAAACTGAAGTGGATTTAACCAAATTCAAAATGAATGGCATAAATGACTTGGGTTTGGTGTCGCCACTCCATTATCTATATGTCTACTTTGTGATGTCAGATTTTTTTTGAAAATCTATCAGTTCCTGCATGTTTGAGAATTGTCTATTAGGCCAGAAATTTCCAAGAAACATAACATCACACAAAAAAACCTTATAGTACAACACCAAATGGAAAAAAGTGGGGTTATTCATTATATTAAGTATGTGTTTAGACCTTGTAAGCGCCTCTACTCCTTTTACATCTAACACATGCATGTTTTACTTGTTGTGACCTTGAAAGTGCATACCATCCTAAACTGTTTGAAGGATTTCAAGGAAAATTCACATGAAGCCTAGACACAATGTTAAGATTTTCATATTGAAAGCTATTTTATTGTGCTTCATTCCAAAAGCAGATTATTCAACTTAAGTTTGCAAGTGGATACTTCGAGGTCTTAAACTTTGTAAAATATTTCCAGTTATACTAAAGATGTGAATCTCCTATTTAAGTTGCATATTGTAATATGTGTCAGATTGTGAAATAAAAGTTATACAGTATTCATATATTGAAGGGACTTCTTTGCAAGATGAAGAAAGAATATTATTTATATGTTGAAAGGATTTTTTTTGTGAAATAAAAGTTTTAGGGTATTTATATAATGAATAGATTTCTTTGTGAAATAAAGGTAGCAGAATATTTATATATGGAAGACACTTTCTTTATAAAATAAAAGCGATTAGGGTATTTAAATATTGAAGGGATTTCTTAGTGAAATAAAGGCAGCAATAAATTTGTATAAGGAAGGGATTTCTCTTTGGAAATAAAGGTAGCAGTGAATTTATATATGGTGGAAGGGATTTCTTTGTGGAATGAAGCTTACACAGTATTTATATTTGGAAGGGATTTCTCTGTGAAAAAAGGAAGTAGAGAATTTTTATAAGGGATTTCTTTGTGAAATAAAGCTAGCAGAGTATTTGTATACTAGTATTGAAGGGATTTCTTTCCGAAATAAAGGTAACATGTTATATATATAGGGAAGGAATTTATTTGTAAAATGAAGCTATCACAGTATTTACCAGTATACAGTGTTCTTACAGGTGGATGAAATCCTTGACAGTACTTGAAAATGAGAGTTGGGCAATCAAGGCCTTGAAAGTATCCCTCTCCTTAGGTTGTCCCATGGGAAAGAAAAGGCACTAGTTAATTTAAAGGGACGTGTCTTGTTCTGGGGGATGTATATATTGAACTGTCTGGGGGAGCAACCCATGTTAACGGAATATCACGATCAAAACACTTTGAAGAACCCTTTAAACAGCTCATTTTGGGTGTTCATTATGCGGCCAGGTATAACGGTAAATTTTCCGACCCTGTCCATCCCATACGTTTTCACTGGTAGTCCTAAATCCCCCTTCTCCCCTGCTAGCAGTCTACATATTGATTTATTGTTTGCTACCTGTTCCCGTCCTCAATATGGCATAAAAATTGTCGGCTGGACGTTTAGCAGCACTAAGTCAGTTAATCATTCAGAAATAGAATGAATGAAATCCTCGGTTTTAAAAACAACAAATTTTTCCAAAACAGTTAGGAAATGCGGCTGCCTCACTTGTATTAACTGTTTTTTGAATAAAATTAAAGGTCACGAAAGACAACAATAGACCATGGAAGAGTAGTTAAGCATTAAAAAAAAAATCTTTGCTTTAAGTTCATTGTATTGAACAAAATGGAGATCTAACCATGACTCCATCTTTGAGCGCGGCCGGGGTTTGGAATTTAACTGCTTCCATGTTTCTCCGGCTGCAGGTAGAACTACTACTAAAGTGGTGTCCATTGATTGGGCGAGATGTTTTAATTAACCGACCCGAGAGCAGTCAAGGGTTTAGAAAATTGCTGGCTCGGTTTCTTCACATGAAGGTTAGAATCCATCCTTTTAGCGTCTGTTGGATGGACGGGATGAATAAATTCTCAACAAACAATCTATGAAGGTGACGTAAATATTGGGAGAAGTAGAACGTTTTAAGCACATTGCAACAAGGTAAAAAGATCGATTTGTGGGCAGTAACAAAAGCTAAATTTCCGAGCCTTATCCATACTATTCCTATTTGGTTTCCAGCGACATGAAAATTTCCAACTTGCCCGATACCCAAACAATCACTTGTAGGATTTATTTCATGTTAACTTGATTCCGTCCTTAATATGAAGAAGTATTTGCTTATGGATGTTGAGAAACAGTCAGTCAATACGACTATGACTATGACCTAAAGGTACACTTTTCAGAAACTGCAATTGAAATTACATTCTTTGTCCTTGTAAAAGTTTAAAATATGCCTTGAAAGTCCTTGAATTTAGCACAGTATTATTTATGGAAGGGACTTCTTTGTGAAATGAAGGTAGCACAGTATTTATATATGGAAGGGATTTCTCTGTGAAATGAAGCTAGCGCAGTGTTTATGTATGAAAGGGATTCTTTGTGAAATAAAGCAAACTTTTTATGTGGAAAAGAGATTATCTTTTTCAAAATGTTTTAATCAGTCTTTATAGATTAGAAGAATTCAAACTTCCATATTGACTTAAATGTTTCAGTGTACCATGAAATTATACATGCAAATGTTTCATGTATTTTTTGCTATTTTCAAAAAGGACATCTTTTCTTTTAATACCATAATTTGTTGTGACTTTCCAATTAACAACCTACACCACAAGCAATTTACCGATGACCAATTAAAATTTTGCAGTTTGTTTTGTGAACTATATGGGTTGTTAATAAATACTGATTATTTAGCCTTTACGAAATAAAGGTGGACTATTGGAATTGCCTCTGTGTCCATGTCTGCGTCCACCTTACATCCAAGTTTCTATTAATTAGCTTCATGAAACTTGGCGGGATAGTGAGTATTGGGCCAGGTGCATCATATGCACCTAAATGTACGTGACCTTGACATCAAGGTTATTCAGGATCATCAGAATATCTGCTTTATAGTGTTGGTTATTCCAAATTGTTTTCTTTGGAACTTTGGAAATTTCCTGAAAGACTATTAGACCTGTTTTTGTGAAACTACCTAATTACTTTACAGAAAATTAGAATGCCAATTGCAATTAAGATTAATATTTATTGCCATTCCAACTTTGGTAAATTTGTTGGAAGTCTCTCATGTTACTTGTTAAATAAAATAACTTAAAATCAGAATCAGAAGATCAGTTGTGATCTGTTTGCAGTGTTAAGATTTAAAAATGTGGCAGTTCCAACTAAAGTAAATTCACGGAAGATTCTTAGATCAGGTATGCAGGTTAATGCAACGTTGGAAGAGAACCTGCTTCCTTGTTGTGCAGTTGGCTGTTAATAATCACTGTTTGATTTGTGATTGGACTTTTTGCGATTTCTTGTTGCCTTGGACTGATAAGAAATGCTAATAATTTATCCACTGATATTAGTGGAATATAGGAGAATTCAAGTCAAATCATTTTCAACAATACACTTTTTGTTCTTTTCTAAATATTTCATTCACAATCTCATGAATTGTGAGATGTATTGGTGTGTTCTATAGAACTAAAAATTTAACAGTTGCTATTCTCATCTCACCCTTAAATTGAATCTGGACATTGTTATGGGTTCAAAACTTAGTTCTTCTAAAAAAAAACCTTTTAGTTCTAGAAATGGTTTTTTCATTGCAGTTTCTTTTCTTTAATTACAAACAGCTATATTAAATGAATGGTAAATTAATAAGATGAGCTATTTCGTGATACAAGGATTTTGGTATTTAACAAAGAATATGGAATATATGCCAGAGAGAAACAGTACACTTTTCTGGATTGAGTAGTCTGCCGGATTTCAGTAATTTTGTTGTCAGACTAAAATATAAGATTTAACAATGACGAATGTATCTTTCCTACATACATTCAACTCAAACACAGTGAAGCTTTCACAACCTCCAAACAAGCACAAGAGAAAAACTCAAGGAAGAATATGGAAGATATGCCAGAAGGAAATAATCCACATCTTTTTAAATTGTGTACTGCATATTAACATATTACTGCATCGTTAAGATGTTGCTTTTATTTCACCAGATGCCCCACCACCAGATTTCCATGAGAAGCGAAAAAAAGTTCTTAAAAATAGTGCCTTGCATTCTTTCTTTCTTGTGCACAGTATAATATGCAACTCAATTTTTACGTCATTTTAACTTCTCAAAATACTTTTTACGGTAAGTTTCTATTTGTCATCCAATCATGAAGTTATGTATAACAGAAATCATAACGCAAAGGCACGTGTCAAAGGTAAATTACACGTTCCCTATGTAATCAAGTGGACTAATCCTTATTTTATTTCGGTATGACTGTCGAACCTAATACATATTTTACTCTGAATGAATAAAGGACAATACATATGCAAAACTTATTGCGCATGCACGTTTGCTTCGCTATATGAAGTCGCATTTGAATAGAGTACAATATAGTGTGCAGTTTTACAGTCGCACTGAATGAATATATTTCTGCTTCTAACGCATAGAGAGAAAAATACAATTTATGATGACATACAGTTAGTTTTTCGTCTAACATTCATTACCCGCTGTCTTTTCTACAAGTCATTACCGCCTAATGGAATTGAACAATGGTACAATAACATTGCTTAATCTTTATTAAATCTGTCACGGTTTTGATTGAATAGGAATATAACACAACACAACACCTACAATTGTCAATTTACAAGTTGTTGGCTTCGCGTTTGACGTCATCAGAGCCAGAAATCAATATTGGCCGACATGTACGAATGTCTGCTGATGAGACCATTAAGGAAATATTGATTGTCATGCTGTATAATTTTCTAGGATTAGACGAATATGTACTTTTTAATATCCGACATGTTATATGTACAGGTTTTACTAAGTGTCGTCATGCTGTTGGCACTTTATGAAGCCCGCTAGAGGGTCAAGGGATGGATTTCAACAGGAAGCAAATAAAAGATCAGGAAATGGATATGACTAAATTTGTTAGTATGGAAAACCCATTGTGAAAATATGATTTATTTATTGCTAAAGAGTATTCAATTTCAATTGTCCTTGATGTTGGATGATTTTTCCTCCATTGCATAACAGCAGCATTTGTTTTAGCGTACAATAACATCCATTCATAACTGGACAAAAATATTACCATTGCTTACATGCATGCATTCCCTGTGACTTAAATTCGAATTAGTTAAAATAATTGAAATAAGCAGGACTGTTATGTAAAGTAAAGTTTACAATTGACAAGCAAATTAAAGAGTATTGATTTTGACATAAATCCAAGAAAATATCTTATACTCAGAGTTTTTCTAGAAGTTACCCATGTATCTGCTCATTGCTTGGTCATTGTCTCTCTGAATTAACCGATGGCTTGGGAATCCAACACACCGGTACAAATAGACTTTTGAAATGTAGACCCCACCAAAAAACGGGTAAACTAGTGTGATTCTAAATTGTTAACTATGTTGAATAGTTTTAATAATGATTATATGTAAGTGCATCTTAAGACTTTCTAGCTGGAGGTATTTTATTGTTTCAATTCTGCTAATCATCGTTGTTGTATATATACAAGTAGCACTATCATAAACTTTTCATTTATTCATTCATTCATTCATATATAATTGTCTCGCATGCGACTAAGTTGCAAAATTTAGACAAAGGTAGTAAAACTTTCCGGCGTCCTGGTTAGTTTTTTAAAGCTCAATATAGTTTGCTTATAGTATGTGTTATGAAATTGTTCACTTAACACATGACATTGTCCTTGACCTTATATACATTGTTCACTTATTTTAACACACCCAGCCTGAAGTATTAGCCCTCAGCTACTGTCTGTTTCTCAGTATCTATATTTCGTAGGTCAACAATATTGGGTTTTTATGTATATGTTAGTGTCTTATGTTCTTGACCGAATGACCCTATTTTCATGGTCCATTGACTAAGTTTCGCATTGACCCGTTTGTCAGTATCTATATAGTGTAGGTCAAAAATATCGGGTATGCATATACATCATTAAAAATACATGTCATTTTGACACAGGTCATGTCTTTGATCTAATTTTCACGGATGCGTGACTTTGTAATTAGTTCGCCTCTACGAAGTAGGGGCTATTGGAGTAAGCTACACATCCTCGTCCGCAACCATTCATGGTTTGCTGATGCATAAGGCTGCATCACAAAAATTGATGTCATGTTTTATGGTTAAATGACCTCGAACCAGTTTGGGTCCGACTTTATATGTATCTTTGTGTAGAGGTATATCATGGGGAGTCTGTCAGCATACTACCTACTCACTTTGACCTATATTTCACGCTCCATTCACTCGGGTTCACTTTTAGGTCTGAGGTGAGTTCTAAGGTACTTTGTGTCCTTCCCTCATGCGGCTTGAGGTGTGGATATGTCTTTTGAGGTCTGTCAGCATCCCACCAATACTAAATTATACTCTATGTCAAGCTTTTCTGGAGTGCGAATTTCAGGCTTAATTAAATTATATGTGCGTTTCCGCATTTGGATTTATTTTAAATCAAAAGAAAGAATTATCCCACGGTTAACGGTTCATACTTTACACTATGTAAAAGCGTTTTACATACTATTATCTGCCCCTGAATTTCTCTACGGGGATTTAACGTTGAGGGTTGACCATCTTTGTTTTTGGCGGAAGCGCTGAATTTTGACCTAGATAAAGTAATTTGAAAAAAATTCACTCACTTTTTTTATTCGAACCCCTCTTGCGATACATATCAGGAGAATTACTTACAAAATTCATTTAGGCGCGTCACTAAGCATTTTTGCATGTTAAATAATCCTAGTTAAATTACTTAATTATTACTCTGCGTAGACAATGTATACTCCCGGTCTCGCGCTAGCGCGTGCAATTGACAACTTCTGGCAAACAAATGGCTAATTTTGTAATGTCAAATACCCAAAGAAAATTAAAAACTCGGCGCAGATGAAAACACATCGCGATGGCTAAAAAATATTATTGCAAGTTACTTGTACCTTTTCAATCTACAAAATTAAATAAGAATACGACAGACAGTTATTCTTTCACAACCTGTTTACCAATTCCAGCAAACTCCGACATCGAGTATAGTTCACTTTGTCTTACATTTCACGCTCCGTTGACTCAGGTTCACTTTAAGGTGAGAGTTAAGTTCTCAGGTAATATGTGTCCTTCCATCATGCAGCTTTGGGTGTAAATGTGTCTTTTGAAGTCTGTCAGCATCCCACCTCAATAAGTTCACTTTGACCTACATTTCACTCTCCATTGACTCAGGTTTCATTTTAGGTCCGAGTTTAGTTCTCAGGTACTATGTGTCCTACCATCATTTAGTATTTTCTGTGAATGGTCTTTTGACCTACATTCCATGCTTCCTTTACTCAGGTTTACTTACCGTCTAAATTTAGTCCTCAGTTACTGTGTGTCCTAGCTTGGTGTGTAGTTGCGTCTTTGGAGTCCGTCAGCATCCCACTCAGATAAGGTCACTTACACCTACATTTCATGCTTCATTGACTCAGGTTCACATTTAGGTCTGAGTTCAGTTAAGATACTGTTGTGCTACCATTAATTGGCTTGGTCTGTGGATGCGTCGTTGTGAGTTTTCAGCATCCCACCCAAATTACTCTATGTCAGGCTTTTCTAAGGGAGTGTGATTTTCGAGCTTCATAAATTTATTTGTACGATTCTGCCTTTGTATTTATACTCATTCAAAAGAAAGAATTATCCCACAGTTAACGGTTTATGTTTAACGCCATCAAATAACGTTTTACATGCTATTATCTGTCCCTGAAATTCTCTACGGAGATTAAACATTGAGGATCGGCCATCGTCCTTTTGGACGGGAGCTCTTAAGTTTGACCTAGATAAAGTAATTTTTAAAAAATGTGCACATTTCTTTTGTTCGGACCTTCTCTTGCGATTCAAATAAAAAGAATTACTTTCAAATTTCCATTCAAGTGCGCCTTGAGTCATTTTTGCATGTTATCTTACCCTGTTTTAATTACTTAATTATTATGCAGCGTTGACAATGTGTACTCCCGGTCTCGCGCTAGCACGTGCAAAGAGCCACTTCCGGCAAACAAATTAACAATGTAAAATCCCCGAAGAGAATTAAAAACTTGGTGCAATTTAAAATACATCGTGATTGCTAAAAAGTATTATTGCAACTTACTTGCAATTTTTTCAATCTACAATGTAAACACTATTTTATAAGAATAAGACAGACAGTTTTCTTTCATAACGTTTTTACTCGTTCCAACAAACTCTAACATAGAGTATTTTTATAGGTAACTTTGACCTGCATTTTATGCTTCTTTGAATCAGGTTCTTTTTAATATTCCAGGTACTTTATGCCCTATCATCATGTATGTAATGAGTTTGCCAAAGACTCTTAAACTGTTATTTTTGTAATAATCAAACTCAAGAGAAAGCGAAAGAAAATAGAAAGGCCAGGCAAAAGAGAAAGTAGACATATACGGCAATCTAGAGAACACGAACAAGACGGAACATGACGTATATACATATAAAACTAAAAACACAAAACGAAGTACAATGTGGACCCCACCGTTGGATGAACTCAGGTGGTCCGGAAGGGTAAGTAGTTCCTGCCTCTTTAGACACCCGCTTATGCTGATATTCAATAAAAACCGACAAGATTGTGGTGTTGACCTTAAATTTTCTGGAGTGATGACTTCAATCGAGGAGCAAAATATCTTTGTCTGAACAATGTCAATGACCCGGCTCTGTCTATAAAATCGATGTATTGGACACGTGCTCTTAAAAATCGTATAAGCTGGGAGATGTATTCGCCATACGTCGCGGCAGCAGGAATGTAATTGCCAGTTTTGATTATTGGAAAGTTGAAGCCTTATGAACGCTTGTCATATAGTTTTGTGTGACGCCTTCCCCCACGGTCTTCATCGATATAAAGATCAAGGTATGAGGCAGACTTGGAAATGTCTGTTGTGTTTTTTATTTCAAGCTCATTTGGGTAGATGAGGTGAAGATAATCACCAAATCGTGGATTGTTCAGTGAGAGAACATCATTTATATTACAGAGGCTGTGAGAACTGGTGATAAAATTGATGGAAAATACACAGTTAATTATATATGTCTTATATGATTAAAACCATTATATTCCTGTTTTTTTATATTTTGTTCAATTTGTAAATATTGCCATTACGCAAAGTCGGCATTCTAAGGGCACTAACTGCGCATCTCCAACTGCGGGTCTACTTCTTTATAGTTGTGCATCACAGTGGTTTCTTTTTAAAAAGTTTTAAAATAATAGTAATATCGTTACTTTTGATAGCATTAATGTAAATAATGAGAAAGGTTGCATGTTAAAATGTTTGACCATGAAGCGATTCCTTCCCCATCATCGTGACGGATACATCTTTGGTCAATTGCTCGTCTTGTTTATTATTTTAAGCATTTTATTTAGTGTTACTGTCATGTTTTTTTAACTTGCAACATTTGCCTACTTTATACCATAAAAGAATAAAAAGAAGTACTGATTAAGTAAATTGATATTAATTGGAAGATTAATTTGATTTTTTGTTAACATTTAGCAATAAATTCTGTAAAAGTGCGGTAGCACCGGCTTGTCGTAGCGATCTGAAGTGGTTTTGTAATCAAATATCTAACCCAATTTAATTGAGGAATTTTGTCCTGAAAGATTGTCTGCGATGAGCATTCCTATGACGTCAATTAAATTAGAACAGTGTGTATTAATTTTTCAGATATGTGTTAAACATTTGTCGATGTTGAACTGGCGAGAGTGCAACGATGTCGTCTCTTACATGGTTTGATCTTAGAAAAATAAAAGAGTTAACTATTAAATATTTTCTGCAAATACCACAGAATTGAAAATCAAGCAACCCCTTCCCCTGGCCCCTTCCTCATGTCTTTAAAGTTAATTTAAAATCAAGCGGAAATGGTGACAATAAATTGTATATATAAAAAAGAGCTATACATGTTGTATGATAGTCCATATGACAGTTTTCCAAAACGTATAAATTTCAGACATCTCCAGGTGTTTTGGGAAATGGAGATTCCAATTTCATGTCGGATATTTCATAACTACCAACTGGCTCGCAATGACGACCATGCTTGGAATTTCAGAAGGATGTGCAATTAACATTTACATGTATTTCGTCCTATTTACATAATTAATGTATTGGACACGCACCTTGCTATAAATTCTGTCACTTGAAGTCGATGTAATATTTAACTATATTGCAATGTTCAAAGATTACGTTTGGAAAAGTAAAGTCATAATATGTAGAGTCTGCTTTCGGTCTTTTCATTTGTTGATTTCAAAGTGATGGCCAAGGAGAGATAGGGCTAGTTATTGTACACTTTTGTCTTTAAAAGCCTCTTAAGAAGTCCTTTTCAAATGATTAAAGAAACAGATGAGTATGAAGAGAGTAGGATTTGTCCATTGAAATGGTCTTTCGAAACAGTCGTCTGGCAGACTGGAAATTTATGCTGTCAATTTTTAAGTATTTCATTATCATTATTTGTTCTTTAAACTGGAGTTTTATTTGACAATCTAGTAGAAGAATGATATTTTTCCTTATCTTAACGTGAAGAAACTACGAGTTGTTATAAGAGTGTACTGAAATGTTTTAAAATGCTGTCTAAAAGATGATTCCTGCCTTTTCTTGAAGAAATTCAAGCAACACAGTTTAGCCAGCATTTATTTATATATCATCCTGGATAAAACACTATTCGATCATTCCAGCTTTTTGTACGAGGAGAAACTCCACGTTGTTTTACCATATACATTCCGTTAATAAGTAGATAATAACGACACTTAAACCAATCAAAACATGTAAACAAAAAGAAAACAAAAGAGGTAAAGGTTTTCATCAAAATAATGTTAATTTTTTCATCCTTCGACCTCTAAAATGTTCTTGACCAATTTTAGACAAATTAGCTAGGTTTCATTGAATTTTATTCAATGTAAAAGAAAAATATGAATTTGTTACGCAGTGAAAGATTTCGTATGATTTATATATCTTGTATAATTTTTTCATTCTAGTGACCTACACAGCAACTTGCCCTCCATCGGACGGTTCCCGATTGGCGTGGCTTTTATGGTATGGAGTTGGTCTGAATAGCTTACCCTGAGAGGCGTTTACGTGAACTTTTTCATGAATGCATGGTTGTTGTTTTAATGATGGCTTTATATTGGTTGGATGATTCCGATTAGGCAGCAATTGAATAGGAATGACGTGTAGCCGGCTACTTTCATATCTGTTGTTCCGGGTCTGTTGACTGGCCTGCAGACTAATCTGTAGACGGTTCCACATCAGTAGAATTGTTGCGGCGTTTAAGTTTCGTTTGTGGTGCTGAGATTGGTGTGGCTGACGAGGACTCAAATCTCTAGGTGGGTGTGCAATGCCAATCACTGTTGTTCCGCTAGAAGCTTGTCGCAACGATGGATGGACAGAGATATATTTTTGGTTTCTTAACGTTTCGAGGAGAGGGGCTTGGTTGCTACCGCTCTTTCTTCGTCCCGACCAGCTTAACCATGTATCTATTCTTTATTATCAGATGCGTTATAGTTAGATTTGGAAAAATGGCACAGATATTGACAAACTACAATGAGAATCTTCACCTGTTTTATGTATAGAAAATCTAACATTGATTAGCGTATTTTTACAATCGAGACAGTAACCATTCAATTTCGAGTCCTGGCTATTTTGTATATTCAAAGCTGGAAAGGGAAATAGCACAAAACTATTTGTTACATTATTAAACTTTCATATGTAGCATTCTTATAAAAGGGCAACATGGGTCAGAACTCGTGAAAACATTCTTTGGCGAAAAGTTACCCCAATGGCTGAGTAAGGGCTACTTAGCACTAATGCTATAGTGACAGTACATTGCATATATTGCAAAAATCTTACTTTTAAATCTGTTTGTCCACAAATGTGCTAATTTTCACGCATTCATACTATAAACAATGTACTCAAAACAGAAGATTTCAAAAACAATGAAACGTCAAACTGTTGAGGCTTTTTTACGGATTACCTTGAATGATACTAAGATAAAAATCCTTATTTATGACCGTAAACAACCCTAAGTTTTTTTTTCGAAATCACGAACTCACAATCCTAAAAGAAAACTTTATAAACAGGGAGACGTCAATGTGACTCACGGTCACTGTTGTTTTTCCTTAAGAAGCAAGATAAATTTGTGAAGAGCTTAATAATGACATAATTTATTTAATTATTCTTGGTACTACGTGAGATTAAATCAAGTTAAAGACGTATCTCCGACAGAACCCTTTTTCAAAGAGATGCGGTATTTTTTAAATAGTGACCCTGAACCAGATATTAGTTTGAAAACGCAGTGAGCAATTTAACCAAGATCTGATTTTAATCAGATTTGTACAAATTACACCCTTATTTTTGGAAATAACAGGTATAACCCGGGGTACCTTTCTTTTTTCTCCTTCCCCTTCTCTCCTTTCGCCTGACATTCCTCTCCTTTCTTTCGCCCCATTTCGTCTTTCTCCCCCTTTGATAGATAAAAGCCTTCAGATAAAAGACTACTTGTAGAAAGCTGATTTTAAATAAAAATCAATGAAATACATTGATTCTTTAATGGCTCGCCCTTGTCTTGTCTTTTCTCATCATCAAATTAATGTCCATCTCCTCTTGCAGTAGCATTGATACATAAAAGGAATTCGAAGATACCAAAGGGGCAGACAGAAATCGTTAAGTCGGAAGACAGACAAGACCACGGTCAACAAAATGAAACGAAAGACAATATAAAACACAACACTATGCTTGAAAACTAAAGTTGGAGTAACACGAACCATGTCATGGAAACGACCAATTATGATTTCTCATGTTACGGTTTACTTATCCTCATCATAAGTATTAATAAAATAGTGTTCCTCTGAACGTATTAACTGTCTCTACGTCTCAAAAATCATAGGCGCAACAAAACATCAGCTGGAGTAATATTTTTTCTTTGAAAATAATAAATATAACTCGGTTATCACGAAATAAACCAATGAATAGGCTCAGTTGATAATCTCTGTAAGTTTGCTTTCTATTTTCAGCTTGTAATGATGATATTGTCTTTCTTGTTGATGTGCACAAATGCTGAAAATTCTTATGACTTCAAGGAATGAGGAACAGATTTGATTTTATATATGTAGTTCTAAACTACGTTTATTTTTATACCATTTGAATACTCACAAATAACTGTGCGACGTTCCCGTAAGACTTTAATCATATGTCGCTTTGAACTATTGCAGAAGACCGTTTTACTGTAAAGTATATTACATTATCATTTTGCGTGTTTTAACAAAGAAATATGCAATTTTTATGTTATTTAAAATTCTGTGATCAAAATTTTATTAGGTTTTGACTATTTTTTCATAATTTTTTTTCAAACTGTTTGTTATCGAATTACCCCAAAGCAAAACTCATGATTGCAATAAGTTGTCGAAGACAACGTGTGTCTATAGCTTCAGCCCTTTAAACAATCAGTTTGAAAATTACCACGACAAAAGAGACTTACTGGTATTTTAATTGGACGTTGCCATGGCACGGTAGACAATTCTCATACTTAAGGAGTTAATAACTGATTTTACATTTCCGTTCCAAATTATTAGATATGTTTCGTTTTTTCCAACTGTTTACCACGAGCCTGATAATTATTTTAGAAAACCGTATTGTATGTCTATATTGAATTGCTATTTGAAATTTAAAAAAAAAACTTGCCCATAAATTATTACACAGAATTTTTGTTTATTCGCTTAAAATAATTGAAGTACATCCAATACATGTAGGTCTGAGCTTTTTTTCCTACCACTCTATTAAAATACTTTTGTAGCTATAATGCTACACAACTGAGCAACAATAAAACATAAAAAGATAAACAGTTTTGCAATTGATGAAGTTAGCTACATACATTCATCAAAACAAATTAGATATCCAAAGGAATTTTCTAGAAACAAGGGACCTTCACGTTAAACATATTTTATTTCTAAAGAACAGAAGGGATAAGACACAAGTTTTTCCAACTGATGAAGTCTTCTCTTGGGAAAAGACAAGGGACCTTTGGGAGAAGGAAACAGGGATGAAGACTTAAACGAATACTCAACACCTTAAGTAAAAACATTTCATTGTCACTCACCCTCATTTTTTCATCAGTTGAAACTAAATCAAATCACTGAAAAATATCTAATGTAAAAAAACCGGTTCTCTCCTCTAATGAAGGCGTTGAAGGACTTTCTGGCTCTCATAATACCCAAATGTCAAATTTCAACAAATCATCAAACAGATAATTAAAATAAAAACAAGGGAAAGTAATTTTTTCTAGTCTTTTCCATTGCCTTTCACCTTCTGGGAGATAACGGTTCTCATCAAAGGCAAACAAATTCTTCTAACTAAGTTTATTGAAGATTAACTTTTATTCAAATTTTGCCAGAAATGTATCCCGGTTTGGTTGGATCAACTGTGTATTAAGTACAAATATATATATATATATATTCATTCTAAAAATCCCTCTTAGAAATATTTTGTTGATCCACGAATGCAGGAAATATTATTTCCAAGCAATCTTTATAAATAACCTGAATAATCAAAACATTTGTTATTTATATATTTGCTAATAAGGGCAATCAAATGTAAAGACATGGCAAAAATGTTAAAAGAGACCGCACCAGAACACTCCAATAATTAAAACCTAGATGTCTCCACAATGCCTTCAACAAGGGAGGAATTCAACTGCTTGAGACGAGTTCTAAAACGATATTACCAGTAACATATATATATGTGTAACTATGATACTACAGGCGAACTTCCCAAATGTTAATAAATATAACAATATAACTGAATAAATGAAAAATAGGATCATGCGGCGAGGAGGTCACACTAGTTTTTTTTTTCTTGATTCACAGCCCCCTTTTGTACATTGTTCAGTTATAAAGCGAAATCAGCGTATTTTATTAGGGTTATGCTTAGTAATGTTGGAAGCAATACAATAAAATATTAGAAGTTGTTAGCATTGTAAGCCTCGCACATCTCGCATTAGCTGTAACAGCTGCAAGACGTGTATAATGAATATTTCATCTTTATTGTAGTAGCCAGCATATCTAACTTTTGTGATGTATGCATAAAATTATAATGTCCGTATTTTATTGTCAACATCTGTCAACTGAAGTATTTAAATTCACATCGAGATTTAATTGTGATAAAATGTAATAAAACAAAGAAGGTGCTTTTGTAAATTTATTTAAAAACTTCGGAAATTTTTTCTGTCTGATATGAAACTTCTTCTTATCTTAATTATCAGTATGTTTTGACAAGAAGAGGATTGCGTGGTAAAATGCATTTCACAATTTCATATTTTCTATCTCTTGTAATTCAATACCTGTAGGAAACTTCTAATTGCTTGGGTTTAACGTCTTGACATTTCTTGCTAAATTTAACATGACATTCCAGATTGTTTGTTTCTCATGAATATTGAAAATTTGACTTTCAAAATTTGCAGGTTTTTGTCACATGTAGGGCACATAGATAATCAATCCACAGTCAATAGTTAAAAAGACATAATCAGACAAAACGGCAAAAGACAAAGATAAACAACAACTAAAATCACATGTTCAAACCAAAAGAAAAGAAAATCAGGACATACAAAACGGCAAACATAACAAAGGAACCAAAATCAGGACAACACAACACAAAGGAATCAAAATCAGCGACAAAAAAGGGGCAAATATAAAGTCAAAATAAAACAAAGGCATTACAATTTAATGTCAACAAAAGGCCAAACAGAACAGATGAACTAAAATTCAGGACAAACAAAATGTCAAAAAAACCAAGAAGCAAAAATCAAGACAAAGAAAAATGACAAAACAAGACATAGAACAAAAAAGAAACAAATAAAGGATAAAATAAAAAAGCGAAGCTGACCTAGTGTTGAATATTCATGTGATACAAAGTGCACAGTCCACAACGACAAGACAAACTATATCTTTCAGTGTCAGGTGGCCTGGAAGAGAAAGTCCATACTTTCCCTCATTAATCGTAAACTACTTTAACTCTAATCTTTGTTAACATCAATCAAAGAAGAAGCCATAGGGATAAACCAATTTAAGATGTCGACGGTATCAGTTAAGATAGAAGGATGGAAAAATACCGGTGATAGACTTTAAATTCATATTTTTTTATTTTTTTACATCACACAAACTCAAAACAACCAGAAAAAGTAGAGCTCGGACAGAAGTATCATTAAATACTCCAGAGAAGTATGTATCAACTGATCTGCTAGTAATATTGGTTTGGTATCATTTACATCTCATTAAGTTTCCAAAACGGAAGGCCAATCGACCAATTATTAATGTGGACGTTCAGACGACGGGCGATGGGCGGAGAATGATGGCAGTAGCTTATATGACCCATTTAGTCAGTTGAGCTAAATGTTGGCTCATGATGGTGGCTCCTAAAGTCTGCCCAACATAACATCACGACAAACAGTCCAACCCAATCTGTACGCAATCTGCCAAACGGTTTCATGAAAGTCGTATTTAACCTCACTAGCCAATTATCTTCCCACTGCTGAAAATTGTCCAAATTTTTCTGTACAGTGATCTAATCTCCCTTTGCTTTGATATGCCTAAACAGCAGGCAGTCGTCTGCAAACAGTCGGTGGTTGATACGACATATGGCAAGTCAATTAATAACAAGAATAGAAGTGGCCATCAAGATTGTATTTTGAATATAAATTGAAAATATATAGGATAATGTCAGAGAGACCGCACTCCAACCACGAGGAATGTACAAATCTAGAGGTCTCCTGAAAGCTGTCAACAAGGGTTGAATACCACTTCATGTGAAAAGCTCTTAATCGTCCCAAATAAAAAAAAAATTTATGATTTAAAAAAATACTGATCTTACCGGAATAACGTCAAAAATGTACATGGAACAGAAATAACCACACAGAGACAAAACTGTGACCACAATTACTGACTTTGGTCAGGAGCATTAGACATGTGGTGGGGTTAAACAAGTTTAATGGATGTGGGTGTATCCCTGTTGCAAAAGTTTACCAGTCAGATGTAGATTTCGATCATTAAAGTCAGAAACTTTGGTGCATACACGGACAAATCGATAAGGTTGTGAAATGTAAACCCAATACGAGGTCGAAGTTAACTTTAAATTTTTAAATCCAAATAAAAAAGGAGAGTACGATAATTATTGATATTGGATTTATCAAGGTAAGTTTTTTATGGTAATTTTTTTTGCAAACTCTGGATAATTTAAAGCTAAAACATCATCGAAATATCTAAAAGTATAATTAAATTGTCTACTTAATACTGTTTTAAAGGGTCTTTCTGAACGACAAAATGAAAATAATCTGCACAGAGAGGAGCGCAGTTTGTGCCCATTAGTATAACAACTACTGTTGAAAAACCATGTTGGCAAATCTTACATAAATATTATCAAGAAGATATTCGACCGCTGCTTCCATGTCAGATGATGTCCAACATGTATATTTGTTAAATGATTTTTCGCTGAAAAAGGGAAATATATTTATTTCAGCCTATGTAAGAACAAATATAAGAGCAACCAATTGATTAGATAAAAACATTTCCGTAAATATTTCATCACAAGTCTATAGTGAGCACTTCATCAAAAGCCTTGGAAAAGTCCAGCAGTATACAATCGATCTGCTCTCCTACATCTATCCCAAAATTCTCGAATCCAGTGTAGCAAAATTAGAATATAATCATAAGGTTAAAAATTTTACTACCTTTATTGCATAAACCAGACTATTCTTGGATTTAAGAAAAAATATACATAAATATTAAAATTATGAGGGTAGAATATAAAGTGACAAGTAATTAAATCTATGACAATAACACAAAAAAAAATAACTCACGAATCGCAACTGTACAGTCTACCGCAATTTATGTAAAGCAACGTTCCAGTGTTGCGAATGAAAAATCTTACCCGTAAGAATTTGAGCAACAAATTATGAACTTATTCAGAACAAGTGATGCTAACCGTTGCAAATGTGAAGATTATTAATCTCATTTTCATTAGAACTGTTCATATATCATACGAACATATTTTTTTGTAAAACAAATGAATAAATTCTTTCAATCAAATTATTAAGTGCAACTTAAAACATAGAAAACAGTCTTCGTTTTTTGAAATGTAAGTTAAAACCTAATATTGATAATGTTTTCTCTTCAACATCAGAATTGATTTAACTGTCAATTACATCTAACGATTTCTGATAATGTTTCAACATAAAAATATAATGTAATTACCATTTTTAATTAAAGAAACAGGTAAACAATACTATTGTTTCTTTATTTGTATGGCCATACAACTTAATTTGTTTAATTGATTTATCGTTAAAACTCAGATGAGGTCGACCGATAAGTGAAGTTCATGTTGATCTCCGTCAGACCATAAATAAAAATTTGAATAAAAGGTTAAGATGTCAATTTTAAATAGAAAACTTCTTGTCCACAGTGTCGTTTATATCAACCAAGTTATTGTCTTATGTAATGAAAAGGTGAAACAGAGCTGTTTGGATTGAGTTATGATAATGATGGAATTCTAGTGATGACACAACTATCTTATATTTGAAGGTATATTGTTACGTCAATTATTTCATATTTTGTTATGTATCAATTTCATATTTTTCAGAGTATTATGTTCGTTGTTTGATATTTCTTCATATTTTTCAAAATGAAAAGGATCAAAGCAAAATGAAGGCAAAAATACTACGAATCGGTCAGGTATTTATATTACCTTAACTTTTATTTTAAATTCATGCAAAAACAATCATTATAATATTTTTATTAATATCAAACGCCTTTAATTGTTCCATTCAAAATTGTTACATGATTACCATAAACTTCAAAGTCTCTATCTACCTTCTGATGCAGAGGTTATCCTTATAGCTTAGGTTGGACCCCTGTTTATTTAGATTGTTTTGTTTTTGATGTTTTTACCTATTAATTGTCATTGTATATTAACCGGATTCCCAACATTTCGACTTGAGCACTGCAGACGAGCTGTCTATCAACGAATTGGTCATACAGCGCATCACATTGATATTGGTATTTTGAGAAACATTTATTACATATTCTTTTTTATGAATTGTGTGTATGTAGCACGCATAAAAATGAATAATCGAGATTTAAAAAAGATTGACGAAAGAGCATCTCTTATTCTCGCATAAAATAAAAACCTTAGACAAATAGAGAAAATGACAATATCACAAAAAACTTACAAAAACTTCAAGGTCATTGAGCCGATGGAATATTTTGACTCTAAGGGACTATCAAAAAACATTTAGAAACAAAGGTTTTGATCATGTAGATGAAATATCTAATACCATTGAAAAACCAAAGTGATAATAGCAGTGAGTGTGCTTTTACCTTTGCTGTTGAACATATGGAGCCTATTTTGTATGTACGTTTTTTTTTGGGGGGAGGAGGTTATGTTTTTTATCGTCTTATTATTATTTTTTGTTGTTGTTTTTTTGTGTTTTTTTCTTTTGTTTTTGGGGG
>JAULBM010342900.1:0-12502 GCA_032357055.1 Geukensia granosissima
AGACAACAGAGACTGAATACCAAAACGGGTGGTGCAGTTACTGACCAACGTGATGTTTATGTCAACAAATTGATTGGACATCCTATTGGGCCAAAAGCATCCATGAGGCAGACTTGTACACCATAGAAAGCCTACCTTAAATAAAAAAGGAAGGTTCCCCACGACAGAATGTCTATTGTTCCACTAGGGATATAAAGAAATATTATGGATATATAGAATGATGACTTGTAAACAACATTGTAAATACTTGTAGAAAGAATTGAAATACAATTTCAGATAATCCTGTAAATAGAATTGTACATAGACTTGTAAATAGAATTGTACTGTTGCCAAAAATAGTTTACCAATGTATTTGTTAAATAAAGATTTAAAACTGAAATCGACCTAGTATATTCGGATGTTTTCGGTTACCTTATCCATACAGAGACCCTCATACTATCACACATATACAACGGACTATCAGCTTCCTCCCCTTTCTACCAAATAAATACATTTTCGACCCTTGGGCTCACTTCCGTTCGATGATATGCAACATGGTACTAGAACACAAGAGCCTATATTCCGAAAATAATAAGACAAAATACCACCATTAACAGAGCTCGCTTCCGCTCGCCCATGCGCAGTAGCCTTCATCTAGTACAAGGGCTTCGCTGTCATACCATAACTCCCGAGAACGAGTCCAAACACCCATACCATAAGAGGAAAAAAAAATCGACTATCCCCGAAAAACCAAAAAGCGCGGGAAAAAATGGAGCGCTTTTGCTCGCGCATGCGCTATAATTTACTCCTGCTTCGCCCTCATACCCATAACACCAAAGAAATCTCGAACATCCACGAACATACCCGACTATTACCGAAAAACCCAAAAAAACGCGGAAAACGTTGGCGTCCAATGACGTCATAGATGACGTCATAAAAAGTCATGTGATGTGACATCACATGACTTCCGGTGACGTCCTTTTTGGTCTACGTCACTTCCGATGACGTCATCTGCGACGTCACACCCCCTCCACCCGACCTCCACCCGAGAAATAATATCTGAACTGTCCCCATATACTACTTTCCACCCACGGACGCACCTTTAGCAGGGGTTCTAGTTGGAGGCGGATAAACCGAACGGCCTATTTTTATAACCCAGTCGCCCTCGGAAGGATTCAGTATATATATATGGTTTGTTAACGACAAGAACAAGTTGGTGTTGGCAGCAAACCAGATGTTAGGTATACAGTTTCAAACTTTTTGAAAAATATATCAAATTTTAGCATGTTTAGAGTTACAAAAATACTATGAAAATTATGACTTATAAATCTGATTTTTTTTTCTTTTTTTTTTATTTTAGCTAGAATTATGACATAAAAATCGAAGCCAGAAAAATAAAAAAAAATTTTTTGAATATAACAACAATTTTATTTTCAACTTAAAGAGAAGAAGAACGTGAAATTATTGATATGCCGTCGATACGATTTGTTTTCCCTTTCCCCATTAGCGGTGCCAATTAAATTAGTCAATATTCGGTGCCTAGTACATAGTGTAAGTAATAGTAACCGTAGTCTACAAAGTTTTCAACAGCGCTACAATTAATGTGTTTTATTCTTAAGTGTTTCATGTTTTTTCATTTCAAATAATTTATTTCAACATTTTAAAGACTTGCACCACGATATATTAAAAAATATAATGCATTTAAAAATCATAATAGCGGGAAACTTGACTTTTATCACAATTACGCTCAAACAAACATTTGTGTGTGGTATTGTTTTCTCTCAAACTGAGCAACAGAATTTCTTCAACATTTAAACTTCCATTTAAATTGTCAGGTTGGTACATGAGAAATTCCGTACTAGAAATAGTGTAATTATTTGAGTTCTGGGGAATTTCCCCCACCAGCCCTGACGAGGATGCAGACATTTTCCGCTATTAGTAACCGTTGCATTTGCGGGTAGTAACACGGTACGCGTTGTTTTTGCGTATAGTAACCGTCCAGTTACATCACCGTGAAAATTTATCTTTTGTAATACAAAAACTTTTTTGACATGAGCACATGTGCTGTGTATAAAATTCTGCTTGGAAATAGAAAAAATCCTATATTTTTGGCATTTTAGGTCAAACCACGTAGACGTAACAAGTTAAAGTTCAAGGTTATTGTTGCTCCTGACACAACAACTACGTGGGACCAATAAGTTCGAATGTTGGAGCTTCATTTACCGTATACAATGTCATGCACAAATGCAAAACAAAATTGATTATTTTAGTAGGCCAAAAATCCATGTTCGTGGCGTTTGTATGAGCCAAGGAGGACTTAGTAAGGACAGACGTATACAGTTTATATTTATTATAACTTTATAACATTTTCTACTTCCTGTATCTATATTTTATATTGGCATTTGCACAACCCATGTTTTCTTTGACTTCTAATGATGTTTTAAAACTAAATACAAGTGGACGTGTTTATATTGACATGGTTGTGAAGGAAAACTTGGTTTCCTGATCGGTTGCTTTTGAGTTTTTAACTAGCAGACAGCAACTTCGAGTACTCTTTTGATGTCGATTTAATTGTATTTGTTACTGGTTTTCAGTATCGATCTCCAGTTTTAAATCGATTTCAACCGTGTGTTTTTATTGCTCTATTGTCACACCTCTGTCCCAGGTTAGGGGTAGGGTTGAGCGCTCCCCAACCGGTTTACCCCGCCACATACTTGTGTGCCTGTCCCAAGCCAGGAACCTGTAGTCCAGCAGTTGTCGGTGTTTAATTAGTTATGGTATGGACTCCAGTTTATTGTTGAAGGCCGTAAAAGGACCTGTAGTAGTTTAAATTCTACTGTCATTTGATGCGTGGCTTTCTCATGGACAATCCTGCCACATCTCCTATTTTTATATTAAGCAACTGCTTATGAAGTCGCGGATCAAACAACATGAATTCATGTTATCTAGAAGAAGAACTATGTTTTTTGTTGACGAGATAACGAAATGCTTTATACTATTATTATACTAAATTCTTCTCTTCCTTGCTCCCTTTAAATTCCTTTTATTATATTACATTCAAATGTAAAAGCATTTAGACTTCATAACTCTTGCATCTTTAAAATTTAATGGAATAAAAATGTGTTACAAATTACAAACATTTGCTCTAAACACTTTGTATTTTTCACACCTAGGCATCAACAAATAGAAATAAATAAGGTGTCATTTATCACATTCATGTCTCTGGATTAATAAATGGAAAAATTAAGCATCAATAAATTATCTGTGCGTAAGTTTAACTGTTCAGTATTGTGTAAAACCGGTTCGACAAATGATATATATCTTCTACGGAAGCGTGTATTACCCTCGCCTTGTTATTTATACCCACACATTGCGATATAACTTGACGCTACTTGTTGCTATATACTGCAATTTATTTTTATCGCATTGTCCCTTTATATGACAATAACGTGTAATATTTTTATCGTCTTGAATTTTAAATTGCCTCATACATGACGAAATAAAGTCAGGTCGACTTATTTAAACTCATTTAAAACTTTTTTTTTATTTCATTTATTTTTTGGCAATTTATTTCAAATAATAAGCGTTATGTCGCGATATCTAACGCAAGATACGGATTAATAATGCATTTTGGTTAAAATAAATGAAATAACCCGACTTCTTAACTATTAAATTCGCCTTGTTATTTATAATCACGTAATGCGACACAACTTAACGCAACGTGTTGCCTTATAATGCGATATTCCGACTATATTTTTCGCGTTGTTCCATTTTGGTTTGTGGGCAGGGTCATTGAATATAATCCTGAATGAGGATCACCTAAAGACCAATTCACCAAAGTTTGGTTCCAAATGAGCAAGTAGTTCCAAAAGAGAGAATTTTAAACAATTTACCATAAGGATCAATGTTTAAACTATTTTCGGCTGTGGCAGCCATCTTGGTTGGTAGGCGGGGTCATTGGATACAATTATGAATAAGGGTCACCTAAAGATCAATTTCATCTAAGTTTAGTTTCAATTGAGCAGGTAGTTCCTGACCAGAAGATATTTAAACAATTTCCCATGTGGTTCAATGCTAAACTGTTCGGCTGTTGCGGCCATCTTGGTTGACGGGCGGGGACATTGGATATAATTCTGAAAGAGGACCACCTAAGGAATATTTCACTTAAGTTTTGAATTAATTGGCTCAACAGTTTCGGAGTAGACGATTTCTTAAGAAACCACCCCTTTCTTTATCTGTAGTAACAGCAGCCATATTGGATGGCGGATATAATTTTGAAAGGCCATTCCACCGAAGTTTGTTCAAGATTGGCCCTGTGGTTCCAGAGAAGATTAAAATGGGAATTGTGGATGGGCAGACGACGGACGTCAAGTGAAGGCAAAAGTTAACACGGCATTTAAGGCCACTTGAGCTAAAGATAAACTGTGGACACAGATATATGTCTCGCCTGCATTGCCTGAATATGCACATTGATCTAAGGGATGACAACATCTATGAAGAGTGCTTCCTTTTAAATTCAACTAATTCAGGATTTGACATTTTGTCCAAACAAATGGACTATAACTGAGGGGTCAGGGTTCATAACCTCCATGGAAATGAGACAAGACATTACTTATACAACTGCATGCAAAATATTATTCACTTACAATACAGAAAGGGTGTGACCGTGATAAATAAAGTATGTAACACAATTACCGAACAAATCAAAGTCCATAAGACATACGGCAAAATAGGTATCACACCACCGGAAAGTTGGTAACCGCAATCGTCCTGACTTGGTACAGGCATTTCAAAAGAAATGGTGGGTTAAATCTAGGTTTTACGGCGCGCCAAATAATTGAGATTCACTGATAAAATATTGATAAAAAAATTCGTGATGGTGACCATAAAATTTTAGGAGGGACGACCTCAACCTTGATTTGATGTATCCTTGTTGTAGTTATTTAAGTGACAACAGCAATGCTCTCTTCAGAAAATCCAGATACTTCGAACAGACACAAAGAATCGAACCAACCTTGAAACATAAACCCCGTGGGCAGGGGAAGCATGAATATTGCCACATAAATATAGGATGATAATAAAATTTACAAATTTTTATTTTTATATCAAAATAAAAAAATAAACACCATAGGGTAATAAAATTAAATGAATTTCCACAATCATATAAAATATTGCATAAAATCTTTATACAGACTTCGGTACAATAATTGAAAAGCAAAAAATCGAGTTGTCCGGAAATTTTCAATGGGGGAAGGTGTACAATTTTTGCTATATTTTTTTGGATTATATATATATATATATATTATATTAACAGAATTTAAAAAAAAACATGTTTTGAAATGTTAACATGCCATTTGGTAACTGTAAAATTGTGAAATGGAAATAAGGGGAAATAGCATGGTGGGGTGGAAAATACAATCTTAAACTCTTATACGAAATGAAAAAAAAGTTGCTGAGGATGAGTCCTGTAGGGGATACAAGGTGTACCCACCTGGCCCAAGGACTATTATCTATCTATAAATTATCTGTAATAAAGGTATTCTTCTATCAACATTCTCAACAAAAATGCTTAAACGGATATTAAACAGAAATATAATCTATTATTTACCCATTTTCCGAAATTAAGACCATCATTCGGGGAACAATGGTGTTAACATGATAATCTATGCTTTATTTTATAATGAAAAGGAATCTACATTTTATAAGTTAAATGGACATTGAGGGGGGGGGGAGGTAAAAGTTATTAACGTCCTACACAGAAAATTAATGCTCTCAGTCGGATGGATCAACACTGTGGTAGTACATATAGTTGATGCTTTTTAAAGTCCTACACAGCAAATTAATGCTGTTAGTCGGTTCCCATTGGTAAGTTTTGATACTTTTATAACTTCGAGGCGTGGGAAAGTTATTGGTATAATTTGGCCACGAGCGTGGTTTAGTTGTTGTATCTTTTTCTACTTGGTGTCATTGATTCAAAATGGTGTTTGTTAGGTGAGTATCTTAATTTGACGAATTAATGTTTCTCTAACAACGGCTCTTTCGAGGGCCACGGTGCCGAGCAGTTCAGACCAGTTTCGCTGTGATGTGATTTCCACTGCAGCCTTCAACAATAACACACTGCAGCAGGTCTGGCTCCATTTAGTCGCTGCGTCCAGGGGATTTGCAAGAAGTTAATCCTTATTTCATTTCACCACGTTGTACTACGGTCGGCGGTTCACGCTCGGCTTCACGAGTTGCTTCGTTGACAGCTACGTGACTGAATAAAAATTTGATAATGAAAATATCAAACTGTTGGGGGCTTGAAATTTATTAACGTCCACAAAAAAGCAAATTAATGCTTCCAATTACCTGTGTAAGACGTTACTAAATCTCAACCCTCCCCCAACAGTGTCGACATTTTTTATGATCATATTTTTATTCAGTCACGTAGCTTTATCGAACGCATCACCTTCCAAATTGAGCACGTGTATAAAATAGTATTTTTTCACATTCGACATACATCATGTAGACTGGACAAATGATATCTAACAAAGTGTTCTCCACTGTATTCTGTAGATCAGTTAAAACAAGTTTTTGAAACAGCATCTATTAGAAGTTGTTTTTAAAGCTTCATAAATTTGCTTCATAGAGAAATATTTTTTATCTTTCATGAGCAAAACAATAAAACTAAGCACACAAATTTTCCGGTCTTTTAAATTTATATTAAACAAATATTTTTTTCACAATGACTTACAAATGACCTTCTCAGTACTATAATTGTTCTCCGCATTGTTCACTTATGAATATTTTTTTCAGTTTATTATTTACAATATGTGTCATGTCTCGTTTTTGTTTTCTAGATTGCGTGCTTGTTGACTTACCCTTTTGTTTTGCTTTTCGTTTTTATTATTCTTTATTGATTCCCCATTTCTTTAAATGCTCTACCAAATTGTATCGTTTATTGTTAATTGTTGTGTTATAAAATATTTAACAGCATTGATAGTAGCACCCAAGCATGGGCATGATCAACCAAAGCCGGGGCACGATGGAATCCTTTGTCTAAATTCAAACTGTGGCCACGATGAGGTAAATATTAATAGCAATGTAATAAAATATCTTGTCAATAAAACATAAATTCATCTTCGGGACTCTTCAATAATTTAAGATAGGGTATAGAATGAGCCTTGTTCAGAAAATTGAGCAGTCAAAAGGACAGAGATCTGGTTGAAATAATAAAGATGAAGAGAAGGTATAATAAAATTATACACTCAAGGAACTATCTAGGGGGATTATAAAAAGAATGTTCTGGAGCTTTATCGAAATGCTAACTATAAAGTTTCTCGTATCTATTTGTTATTTTATTTCACATGTACAGTTGACAATTGTTAGGAGATTACACCATTGCATTGCAATTAACTGTTGTATTAAAGTGTAATATCTTACACACAAAATCTTATTGTTAAATATCTTTGTATGGTTGTTGCGTCGGTTTTGGTCGTTGTTGGCCGTTATGGAACTCAAAGAAGTTTTCTTTGGACATTTGTGAGTGGCTGTCTCGTGGACAATCGTACCACATCACGTATTTTTTTTTTATATTAAGAGTATGTACAGTCTGGGATTGTTTAAATATAAATTGAGGCGTGTTGTATGGCATTTACAATGAAGTTTATAATTATATATTCTTATCCGCTAATTTCATATCTTCAAAATCCTTTGACAGAGTATATGTAAGTACACTTTAGAAGTTTTCTTATTGACGGTTTGTCAATGAATCGTTTCATGACGTGCTGATATTGTTTGTTTTCAAAATACAGATGCTCTAGAAATCTCTCCTACTTTTGATCTGCACCCTCGCCTGCCAGTTTGAAAAAATAAATCATATAAACGCTATATTTGATTTTGTTTAGGTCTGTAAGATTGTTAACCAAAATGGGCTCCTTTCTGGTGAATGTATCCACCCACATGCACATGATATAGTAAGTATAATTACACCTTATATAAGAATCCTGGATTCTGATTGGTTCACAGCCAGTGTATTTAATGCATATTTTAACGAATGTGGCCATTTTTACAGCTGCGGGGATATATGCCAAAATAATATGCCTTTTTTTACCCTCTACCATGGTATTTGTTAAAAAGTATATTCCTTATTCCCCTCACGAGCCAAATCCCGCTAAAATTTATTCGGAAGGTTTCTGCTTCATCGCCTAAAGTAACGTAACGTGATAAAACAATTTTGAAAAGCGGAAGTGTTTCGAATATTTGCCTAACCCGCAAAAATGTCAGACGACACCACGGCTGCAGGCCTGAAATCAGTGTTTTCTTTCCGCGACTGTTATTTTTCCCCTCCCTGTAATGATATATCTGTTTTAAATAATTTTGATTAATATATAAGAGATTTTAAGCCTAAAACATGTGTTCGAATACAAGGTTTTGTTGATAATTTTCACGGTTTAATATTAACTTAAAAAAAAACAAAAAAATAAAAAAAAAAAAAAACAAAAATACAAACGTCACCGTAGGAAAAAGAAATATATTTGAAGTACAGCAAATGAGAAAACAGATGTTTTTTTACAAACCGTGAGGGATCCACAAGGCCTTCAACTAGGGTTGAATACCACTCCTTGTTACAAGCTGTAAATCGCCAGAAAATATTGCGTACTGAATACCATGAAATATGTACATCAAACAGAACAACACACACAAACACAAACCTATTGCCACAATTTCTGGCTTGGAACATGAGACATGTTGTGAAGTTGAACTATAAAAAAGTATACCAAACGAAATTTTCCGCAACAAAAGTGAATCTCCATCAAAAGTTTTACAATGAAATATATCATATTATTTATCGTTGGAATTCTATTTTTTTTGCCGCAGCTGATGCTGTAGTTAAAAATTTATTTTGACTTGAAATAAAAAATTTACCCAAAGGGTGTAATGTTAATTTTTTCGACATTGTAAATTTACTTCATTTTGTAGATTCAACCAACCAATGTTCTCGGGTAACAAGACATGATAAAATTAATATTTTTTAGGGTTTTATGACAGATAAAAGATGAAATTTTAATAACATAGTTTAATAATTATATTCAAGCTATAACACTAAAGAAAGAAATTTATCAATGAAAACATGCATTTTGAGACAGATTTTTTCAATGGCAAAAATTTAACATAGAGGGGTAATTGGAAATTTTTTTGTGCTAGGGAAAACTAAAAATTGAACTGCAGGGTGAGTTGCGGCAAAAAATTAGAATTCCAACATTATATAACATGGCATACTTCATAGTTTTACTTTTGATATATTTTGACTTAGGTCGTGGCAAATTACGTTTGGTGTACACTAGTTTAGTGAGTACTCAACCAACCCTCAACATGCGGTCAACGGAAAAATCAAAAGCATCATTAGACAAACTACGAAAATAAAAAAACTAAACCAAACAGGACCAGAGAACAAAAATATAGTCTGAATAGTTCATTTTGAGCAAAATTAACAGGATAATAATACCATCAGCCCGACATAAACATATAACACAAGACAAACTTTTAGTCAACCACAGGACACAATCAGGATAAAAGTAGGAACAGATAAAGACCGACTAAAGTTAACTTCAAATATAAATGTACGACGCCATAATCAGACAAACCTATAACCACAATTCCAGACTTGGGACAGGCAAATGAGACATTTGAACAGTGACCGTAGGTTTTCACGTCAAAGTGTCGTATTTACATTGCAAAAAATGCAAATACAAATGAATCAATATATACTCTATGTCAGAGTTTGTTGGAACGGCTAAAAACCTTATGAAAGAAAAACTGTTTGCCGTATTTTCATAAAATAGTGCTTATTTTGTAGATTGAAAAAATGATAAGGGCTTAATGGTAGAACTTATTGTCATTAAACTCCGGACAAAATAATTAAAATGAAAACAAACATTACTTCTGATACAATGGCGTATTCCGTGATAAAAGGGTGTATCGGGTTCCAGCACTTCATCAGGGCGTCTGTTTGCATACTCCTTATCCATCCTGACAGGTCATCGTTGATTTTCTACGAAATAAAACATCTATCAAACAAAAAAAAAACTTCAATGTTCTGCCTTTTGATGTTTAGATTTTTAAGTTTTATCTTTTAAATTTATTTATCATGTATTCTGTATGTGCATTTGAAATTAATTTTTTATTTTCTGGTTTTTTTTTAATTAAATTTATTTTTTCTTTTTTTTTGTAAAATTTCAACATTTTTATTTTCTAAAATTATTTTGTCGGTAGGTGTCTTTTTGTTTCTTTTTCAAATTTATCTATATAAGTTTTGAATAATATAATAAAAAACTAACCTGGATCAACAAACATTGTAATAGAAAATGTGCTTTCGTCTCCATTGCGGGTTTTCGTTATTCTCTCAGTGTGCTCTAATTACTCATCACCACTACTGGTTTTCGTAAGTTCTACGTCACCCTATATGAGCCTGTTGTGCTCCTCCCTTACACTCAGTCCGAAATCCAACGTATTATTGAGACAGAATGTGTGAATAAGTGCCTTCGGATTAGCTGTAAATAAAAGACAAATTAAATATAAATTCATAATGAATTTGAATATTATGTTTAAAATTGACCAGAAACGAAATGTGTTAAGATGAGTCCTTTGTCTGCGAGTTTGCTTGATACATTTGTAGTTATTTTCGACTTTATGTTTGCCAAGTTTTCTATTATGAAAACTTCTAGAAGGAAAAACTTTATTGTATGAATCATAGATTTTTATGATACATCCAATATGAAGATTTTGGAAAATGTACTCATGAGAAGATGTATTACTAAAAATTACAAAAAAATTTAATATGTAAGAATAAATAAACAAAACACTTACTCGGGCGTTGGGGTTAATGCATTCCAGTACAGGCTACGAACTGATTCATTTGCTACAGAATGACAATGTCCTTTGCTGTGAATGGTTTCTTATTTCCTAGGCCTTTAGACTTCAGCTCTTACTGTTTAGCTTTCAACACTTCTAGAATTTAGAAGACAATTGTGCCTTATATGATATTGTGTCCGTATCCCTTTTCCAATAAGTATATTTCGATCAAAGTCTTGTCGCGAATCAAAAATGGAACGACATGATTGTTTTTGGTTCTTATTATGTTCCATGAGTTTGAAGATTCTCATGAAAAACGTCAAAAATGTTTATCAAGTTCTGTTACCAGAATTGCGTCTTGTAAATGTAGTTCCCTATTTTCTTTTAGCAACCTTCTGAAGATTCTCAAGTCATTTTCAGTTTTTCGTTTTGTGTATTTGGTTTTTATATCCTCCAGATACTAAATTGTGTCATCCTTGTCATTTTCATGCACTGTATCTGGTTCTTCAATCCTCTCGTCATTCATTTACAGTGCAGTGCAAATTTAGCAAACCTTATCAGATGTGACAAATATTCATGCAGAAGATGCTACATGTATATGGCATGGTTGTTATCGCCTGGTTTATGCATGTATTGTATGAAATATAGCGAAATTAAAATTTTTATCAGAAAAACAGAAACTGTTTTATACTGTGCGGTTATCATTGCGTTACTTATAAGTATCAGATAAAACAATTTATGCTTTGATGCATTCCACAATGATTGATTAATTGAATGTTGCTTAACGTTCAGTGGCAAATTTTTCATGCATATTCAGGAGATAGCATATTATGAATAATGATGAATGAATCCTGCTTAACATTAGACAGACACACTAAGCCGAATTTTTATCGTGCCAGCTAACGAAAGCGACAGTCCGCAAGAAGACATGCCACATTACCCAGACACATTATTCTGACTCTAAGCCGACTGTCTTTGTTCTTTCTCCTTGATGCTGAGTGCTTAGCAGAGAAGCAGCAAATAACAATTTTAATGTCTTTGGTTTGACCCGCCGAGGTTTGAACCTACGACCTTCCTTCTCTAATCCTAACACCACAGAAACGGTTCAGTCTTTAACGATAATCCTGACCTAATAACAGCAATAAGTAATGCTCACTCAAGAGACATATACATATATTTGTGTCTCTGCTCAAACCAAAATATTTTTTTGTTATGAACAAGATTTTTTTTCACATTAAATTATTTTGGGAAATTTATGCAACTTACAATTTTTTTATATACTACTCAAAAACACCTGACATCATCATATATTTTCTTAGAATTAAACAGATTACTTCCTGTTTTGGAAAAATAATGCAATAGGAACAAAGTTTAAAGCCAAAAAAGTTGATTACAAAGATAGGACGCTATATATGTCCTTTGAAAGTTGGATGGGGAAGGAAATCTTTTACAAGTTCGGGAACTAAACTTTTGGGTTTTTTCGCAAAAAGTGGATTTTGGCTTCTAACACATAATAAATGCTTCAGTGGTATTAAAAAGCATTAAATTGGACATTTTTAATCATTTGTTTCATGCATGTCAGTAGGATATGGGCACCGTTCAGTTATCATTTTTCGGGTGGATTGAGGATCAGATGAGGATTGGACGTGACGTCACAGGTGACGTCACAGTGACATGGACCGAAAGTGAC
>JAULBM010342921.1:0-12502 GCA_032357055.1 Geukensia granosissima
ATCATTAATATGCTCTCGTCCTGAATATGCATGAAATATTTGCCACTGGACGTTACGCACCATTCAATCAATCAATCTTTGAAGAACGCATTTAAATTTTAAAATTCAATGCACACCTAATACTGTGCAATACATATCCATTATACGCCAGATTGCTTCATAAAAAATCTTATGAAACTCTACCCTGGTTTTGTACTTTATTATGTGCTTATCTATTACCAAGTAATAATGACTATTCATAACGATATATCATAAATATGAATACTGTCGAATACTAACGCACAGTAATAGATAGGTGACCAAATTAGTAGCAGTAAGATTTAAGCTGTACATACTCGAATTTGATTTCTGGTTTGGAATGCACGCTTTGTGGGTTTGTTTATATCGGAGAAACTGAAGAACTATTAGACAAAAATGTGTGGTCATCGGTCCATGGTCAACTTGAACGAGAGTTATCGTTATGTTTACGAACATTTTGTCAACCCGATCACACAGTCCTCTCAATGAAGGTCCTTAGAATTGCAAAAATATACCACCCATCCAAAGCTTAGCGCACCCCTCAGAAAAGAATGATAAGATATTCCGGATTTGAGATTTAGGTACTGCATTTCCTCATGGATGCAACGATACAAAAGATGGTGTAGGTGACTTATCAAGCCCCCTCTTCTTTGAACCGAATGGAGTTGATTAATATTTCCCAACGACGTCCACGTAGCCATTAAAATCTCAAATACACACATCCGGACGTTTTCGATGCTTCATTCGAAAATCTTCTACCCTTGGTACAAAATCTACTTGGGCTTCATCACATGCTTGCTACACTATATTCTTTACTATTCCAAAGTAAGAATTCATTTTTAAAAATGCTCCAATACCTTTGGTACCGATCCATGGCCAATTCTGTATAAACTATACTCTATTATTATAGTCAATAGACGACACAGATTATTAACGCATCTAACGAAGATACTATCTAACGTCATTTTCTCAATGTTGATTTTGTAAACAATGATCTAGTTTCCATTAACAGTAGCAATTTACACCCCCATAAAACCGTTCAATAAAAAATACCGTATATTTTTTATTATAAATCTACCCCTATAATATTTTATACCTACAATAATGCTGTTGCATCCAAAATTTTCAACTATAAGAAAATTTGCAGATCTTCTGTATTGATGATCTGAAATCAAACTTCCCGACAGCTCCTGCTTGTCGTCCCCTTCACATAAAGTCCCGCTTGGTACATAATTACCGGTGACGTAAGTTTTGTTACAAATAATAAACTACGATATATGTACAAAACTCAAAGAATTAAGTTTAATAACATGATCAAATTTGCGCGGGAACAGTTTTTTCTCAATGCAAACGAAATACTAGACTCTTTATCAAAGGAACCCCCGAAATCATATTGGCTTCTTATAAAGAAACTTATAAAATGTACCGGTAACGACTACTGTATTCCACCGTTATAAAGAAAACGAAAGTATCGAATTTACTGACGATGTCAAAGAAAAAGCAAACCTACTTAACGGTTATTTTTGTTCAATATTATCACTTAATAAGGAATTTTATACCCCACAAATGTGCAAATCAGCACTAATTCCATTTTATCTTATATAATTATTACTGATATCTTAAACATCTTATAAACATTAACACAGGCAAGGCATCGGGAATGATCTTCCAAATCACCAAGTGTTGCAAAATACGTCAGACACAATTTTTCATGCCAGTTTTTGAAAAATGATGACATAGCTATTCCTGTATAGATGTATTTTACTGTTAAGCTGTGTCGTGAAAGTGATGGAACGTGCCACATATAAATATATATTTAATCATATACAAATTCTTATTTATGAATTTGTCTTGTTTTCTAAAAGGAATTGTGTTCATTTTATTTCTGAAATAGATGTGTGAAATCAAAAACAGAAGTAGGGATAATATTGGCATAAATAGTTTAATTAATTTTATGGAGGTAAATTTAGGCTTCCACGTTAAAAGAAGAGCTGACCCGCACATTTTAACTCTTGATGCTAAAGGAAAGGCATCACAATTCCCTCCGATTAAATTAACTCTTATCAATCATTTCCTTAGAGGAATAGGGTTTATTTTCTCAAACAAAAAAAAAAAAATAAATAAATAAATAAATAACCAATCGAGTAGATTTTGCTGAAAATAAGCAAAAAAGTAATCCATCAGCCATGCTGACCACCAGATCATCAAAATATTTAATTCAGTTGTCCGCATTACAAAGTGTTTGCATTAGTTTTTTATTTCACTGCACAGTAATATACTGAAACTTGAAAAAAAATAACGTCGAAATATTATATAAATTTTGTACAATTTTGTCAATTCAGAAATAATTTAAATTCAAACTCAAATTCTTTAATGGGATAAGCATAGTCAACAACAAGGGTACAATATTGCTTAATTAAATACAATACATACATATATTGGAAGAAGTACAATTATAAAAAAGGAATAAGTCTGAAGACAGACATGACCGTGCCCAACAAAATTGAACGAAAGACAAACGTAGAATACACGATACTACACTGAGAACTTTAGCTGGAGTAACTCGAACCATTCAAATACCAGGTGCGTTCAGTGCTCATAATGGTAAGCAACAACTACTCCACAAGTGGCACCCGTAATGTTGCTCAGTAGTCCAAGTCGGTCATTATAGTATAAAACACCTGTCAAACAGTGAACTATCAAACACAGCTACAGTTTTGAAATGGTTGAATAATTGTAGCCCTATAAAAGATGTTTAAAATATGATTCTCTGAGTAAGTGAGATTCTTTTAAAAATAAGCCAATATATTTAATTCCTGTGAATTACAACGATTGACAATGCGGTTAACAATAACCGCTGGTGTTTCATTGAGCTTTCTAAAATTAATAAAAATATATCTAAATGGCTTATATATAGGAAAAAATATCAAAAAGTGTTTTTCATCCTCTACATTGTCTTTACAAACCTTAAAATATCTTGCCCTGGCCTGTATTATAGGTTCGTAGTAGCGACCAGTTTCAATTGCTAAGTTGCAGGCGATTAGTATGTAATTTTTTTTGAAGAGCAACGCATACATGCAGTTGCATAACACAATTGTTTTATTTTGATACGTATGAAAATGTCCAAGACTCAAATGGATTTGGATGAGATTATTTGGTTTATTTCAAACGTAACTTTCAACAGCCTTTCGGCTGAAACGAACATTTAACTTAATAAAACCAGAACGTTGCAATCGAGAAAACTTTGACTTAGAGTAAAGAAAAATGTATTCGACTAAGAGAAGTTTCCGTATCAAACGTTTTTAATCATTGATATTTAATCAAATGATCCTTGATATTAATATGTCACAGACTTTTTGCAATAATAAAATGTAATTTGAATCTAAATGGTATTTAGCTTGATAAAAATATATTGTCAATGATGTTATACTTACCGTTTCGTAGTTGGATGATATAACTAACAAAACTAGATGAAATTGACTTTATATTCTAAAGATTTCATTAGAACTATATAATTGTTTATATTATTAAAGTGCATTCATTAGTGTAACAGACAGAAAATTGTCAAAAGTTTTGAGCGGATTTAAAATGCCTTCCCGCGTTGAAATGATATTAAGTAGAGCCTTTTATTTCGAAATGGGTCACAGATTGCTTGTCAATAATGATTTATTAACAATGCAAAAAAGGAAAATCAATATTCTCCACTATCTCACGTTTGAATTTTTCCTGTTGTTTTTTGTATTGTTTTATTCATTTGGTTTTGATGAACTTGATCGTCTTTGTCTTTTGGCTTTACGGTTTTATACTGCCGCTGTCTTATTTTCGACTCTGAAATTTAAATACAGGAAATTGTGCGTTATATAAAGATTAACTCTTCAAACCTTTGTTTTATGCATCGTTTTCTCTAGTTTTAAAATTCAATGCACACCTAATACTGTGCAACTTGTATACATATCCATTATACCACCCATCCAATCATCCAAAGCTAAGCGAACGCCTCAGAAAAAAATTTGAGCGATTCCGGATTCCGGATTCGAGATTTAGGTAGTGCATTTCCTCATGGATGCAACGATACAATAGATGGTGAAGGAGATATATTCAAGTCCCTGCTGTAGTTCTTTGAACCGAATGGAGTTGATTAATATTTCCCAACGACGTCCACGTAGCCATAATAATCTTAAATACACACATCCGGACGTTCTCGATTTTTCAATAGAAAATCTTCTTCCTGTGCTTCACAATCTACTTGGGCTTCATCACATGCGTGCTACACTATATTCTTACGACTCCCAAGTAAGAATACACTTTTAAAATATGATCTTTGGTACCGATCCATGGTCAAATCTGTCTAAACTATACTCTATTATTAAAGATAATACACGACACAGATTATTCATGCATCTAACGAAGAAAATATCTATCGTCATTTGTTAAAGGTTCATTGCATTAACAGTAGCAATTTACACCCCCATAAAAACGTTCAATAAAAATACCGTCTATATTTTTATAAATCCACTCCAATAATAATTTATACCTACAATAAGGCTGTTGCATCCAGAATTTTCAACTATAAGAAAATTTGCAGATCTTCTGTATTGACGATCTGAAATCAAACTTTCTGACAGCTGCTGCTCGTCGTTCCCCTTCACCTTAAATCCCGCTTGGTACATAATTTTCGGTGACGTAAGTTTTGTTACAAATAATAAACTACGACAGTTACTATCAAAGGTTCTAAATACCGAGTGCCAAATTCAATTTCTGTCAGCGCGGCTGACTTTGGAAGTCGCCTTTTTACAAAATTGGAGATTTTGAAATAGGATGCAGGTGGCATACTTTTAACTTAAAATGTATCTATCTATATGTGCAAAATATTTTCTTATTCCTTAAAAGATTTTTTTACTATTTGTGAAAAAGTGATTTGAATGGGAAATTTCGATAGTAAATTTTTGGTGCATAAAAATCTAATTTCCTGAATGTAAATTGTAAAACCATATTTTTTATGTTAAATTGTGAATTTTATTTATATGATCATAAAACAACCATACATTTGAACTTATAGACTGAAATGGGCTATAAATAGCTAGTTAAAAACCCCGCCTAAGGGAGTTTTCTCCTTTCTCTATGCAAAACCACTTAGACAATGTAACTTACCCAGATTTGAAGAAACCATTGAATAAATTTGCTCAGTTTTTGATAATTTATCAACGACTAAGTTACTGAAAATTTTATTAAGCATGGGTCAATCCAAACACATTGAATTATGATAAAATTGAAAAAAGCTGATTTTTGAAGTAAACTGTGCCGACAGTGATTGAAAACAAAAGTACGACTATGCAATACAAGATGTGATGCCAGAAAAGGACGAGATTGGCCTTGTAATGGGTTAAGACTGTCAGACCATTAATTAAAGTTCGGATAAAATTATTGCAAGAGTCGACGAAGACGACTATAGTTTCTTCTAGTCGATTCTTGCTTCTTTATTCTGGATACCAAGAGGAAAAAAATCGAATATTAATTTATCCAAACACGGCCATAATCTAAAATATATTGTACTCAACCCCTCGAAGTTGTCATAAAACAAAAAGGACAGTCACATTTATAGTTCGAGAAAAGGACGTAAAATCTGTGAGTTTTAATCAACGTCAGCTTCGTACCAGACAATAAGTTCAAGAACAGGTAGCCTTCGGGCGGTATGCAATCCTCATTAAATAAATAAAATATTCAATTAAGAATTGTATTATTATAAATAGTTCATACTTTTAACAAATTCTATCATATCTGTCAAGATACTCTGGAGTTTTGTTGCACCTGCAAAATGAAAAAAAAAAAAAAACGGAATGTCATTCTCAATTATTTGAGATGTTTTTAATATAGTTCGTCAATTTAGCCAATTGGGACATATCATTTACGTAAATGAATTTAAACATAAAAGTTATCTTTTAAACAATAGTTTTAGATCATTAAATATTCTCATTAAATTATTATTACCAAATATACGGCGAGCGTTCGCGCTTGACTTTGTACCATACAAAAAACGGGTTGCGTGATGAGGGTGTCAGTTATCTGACCAAGGTCGGTGGTTCTCTCCGGGTATTCCAGCTTCTCTACCTGTAAAACTGTCAATTGGCGATATGACTGAAATATTGTTGAAATGGCGTTGAACTCTAATCAAGCAAACAAAGTTCGCTAACTGTTTATCTGAAAATTAATATTAATACACTATGTCAGTGTGTTGGAGCGAGTAATAAGGCTGGGAAATAAAAACCGTTTACCGTTTTAATATCAAATAGTGTTTATTTTGTAGATTGGAAAAGGTGCAAATAACTTGCAATAATACATTTAGCAATCATGATGTATTTTAACATGTTTAAGTTGCGGCGAGTTTTTAATTCTCTACGGGGATTTATATTTATTAATTATAAAATTTGCCGTTTCTATGACGGAAGTGGGTTTTTGCACGAACTAACGCCGGACCGGGAGTACACATTGTCAAAGCTGTGTAATTATTGAGTAATTTAACTAGGATACAATAATCTTAAAAAATGCATAGTGGTGCACCTGAATGGAATTTTAAATTAAATCTTTTGCTATGTTTCGCAAGCGGGCTTCAAATAAAAAAAACATGAGGGCAATTTTTCAAATTTCTTTATCTAGGACAAACTTTAGCGCTCCCGCCAAAAACAAAGATGGCCAACCCACAACGTTAAATCCCAGTAGAGAAATTCAGGGGCAGATAATAAAATGTAAAACTATTTTGCACAGTGTAATTGCTGAACCGTTAACCGTAAGGTAATTCTTTCTTTTGATGTAAAATAAACGTAAAGGCGGAAACGAAAATATTATAAAATTGAGCCCGAAAATCGCACTCCAGAAGTAAGCAGAAGAACTTCTTTAACCATATTTGAATCTCTGTCTTCCTATCTGTTGTTTTAATGCTGCTATGGTAATTCCTTGATAAAAAAGTCCAACATAACGAAATGCCAACATTTGTACTGGGTATTATGTTTGTCTTTTCTTTCACAAGGACCAGGTATATCATCAGTGTTTTCGTTTATTTTCAATACTAATGTTTGGATGTCCCTTACTGCAATTATCCTCTCGCAACAAATGATTTCTAACATAAAATAACTTTACATACACAACCCTTTACCAGGCCTAAGACTTCCAACACTATTTGAAATGGATGTCAGTGTAAACTTTAGGTAGCGGCTTTTGCTTCATTTTAACGGTCGCAAAATGTTTGTTTGATAGCTTAATTTAATTTTGTGTGCGAATATCATTTTTGATGTAATTTTCAAACTGTCATATGACGTCAGAATCCATTGGAGCATTGAATCAATCGACAGCCTACCATGGAAATCCGTTACAAATGGAAATGCAGTCAGATGCATAAGACTAGGCAATATGTCGAACATGTTGTCAAAGAATTAAAATCTTCGGAATAATCATTTCATTAGCAGGCAATGATGTTATGTATATATCACAACATCTTTAGTTTTGTTCGACATTATTTCAGTCATATAGCGGCCGTCAGTTTTACTGGTAGAGGAAGCCCGATTACCCGCATATAACCACCGTTATATTCAACTTCGCTTTGCTGATACGAATATTAAACATTTCTGTTTTATAAACGAAAAACAAGCAATTGTATGGGATTGAGAATTCACAAAAACCAGTTTTATTAAGTATGTAACAAGTATTTTTTGCATCTTTGTGGCGATACTCAAGAAATCTACAAAATAAAAAAGATACATTTAGGTATGTCAAAATTGATAATAAATACGTCGAACTGGTTGGGTTTGATTAAAACTCGATAATTAAAAAGAACGCGATAACAGCTTTTTTATTCAAACAGACCATTAATTACTTACTATGAATTAATACGCACAAAATCGATAAAGGAAATAAATATCTTGAATCAGGTAACTGACAAACCTTACAACGCACGATGTGAGTCAAGCGAAACCCTTTTGTATACAAATCAGGCTCGAACTCTAGTTCACTAGGCCACACAACCCCTACACAACATCATTGGTACGAATTTTTTTTAATTCAACCAAAAGTATGTCGCAAAAAAGTTACCTAAATTAAAGTTGTTGTTTTATTTTTAGAGTGTATTAATGTTTATATGATCTACAAATGTAAAAACCTGTACCTCGTGTTATCGCTGGATTAAGATGCAAGTTAAAAACGGTGTCACCAACAAAATATATATAAAAGACAACGACTTAAACGGGAAACCAACAGTGACTGCAGGACTTTTTGCTCTGGTGTTGATGATATCAATAGAACCATAGTATTTGTGGACAAAATACCACAGAATCACAACTGGCATTAACATGATCAAGTTGGTGACATCCAAACGTTAGTATTGAAAATAATTAATACTCAGATAAACCCTTTTTGGCCCACAGTAATGAAAGTGGTACAATGATTTTGTAATATGGCCTACATGTATCTTGTTGTAAAATAATGAAACTTCACGTTTAACGACAGGTTTTAAAAAATAATGTTTTTTGACGTCATACTGACGTCATTAACAGGACCCAATGTGACTTATTTGTTGAAAATTAATGAAAAAGTACAAATTTTGGGGATTTTTTTCCTTCAATCTAGATATTTTCGACAACGTAGACCGCCACAATTTTTTGCCAGCTGGTGTATTATGTAAAAATCTTCCTTCAGTATAAAAATTATGTTGGTCTACGTTGTCGGAGAAATCTAATTAAGCTAAAAACATACGAAAAATAGGCCAATTTGGGGAGTTTGTTAAAGAATTGCCATTTTTTCCTTTGAATGGTAGGTCATTGTGACGTCATAAATACTTCAATAGGCATTTATAATTACTTTTTTGAAAAATCAATATTTAACTTTTTTAACAAAAAGTTTGGAAATTTAATTCAAGTTTATTTTTACATTAAATAATCGGCCCAAATAAAACCCTTATCGTACCTTGTCCTTTTATGGCAGTATTTAATCATTCTGGTGGTTATGAAGGGTAAGCATCCTATGTCTTGCGTGGAACACCCGTGGAGGAATCCTTTAACTCTAATCTGGGTTTACAGCAATCCGAGAACAGGTCAACTTCTTGTTGTATTAACGGTAACAGGTACATAACCAGTTGAGATACACTGATACCATATGGATCGATCAATTCATGACAGCGACCATAGAATTTAAGGCGAGACCAATTTAAACTTGATTGGATGTATCCAGGTTTTAGTAATGAATGCGACAATAACAATGCTGTCTTCAGAAAATTCTGATACTTCGAACAGGCACGAGAGCCTCGAATCAACTCTGAAACTTAAAACCCGATTAGACTATTTCATGTACCACAAAATACCAATTTGAATTGATTAACAACTGTCCAGCAATGCAAATCCCATTAAAATGACAATAATTTCAAAGGACAAACACCCCTAAACAAACATCTAAATCAACAGGGGTTTTAAACACTCTTTTAATTTGTTGTAAACATGTAAGATGTGGATCCTGTGTTTCTAGCATATTTAATTTAAAATAACCTAATCAGACATTTACTTAATTCTTACCAATTGTAAACGGAGAATTAGTCAATTTTGTTATGATTATGTCAGAATAAAAGTTCTGGCTACTGGGATGATAAAATATTTCGCCTTATCTGTCTAGATAGTAGAAAATCGTCTAGCAACAAATGCATGTAGAAAGTACATATATTAAATTAATCTTTTAATCTGGGTGCTCTATTGGCTTTGTTATCGAATAAAGCAGTACTGAAACCAAACGACAGCTTTGATACGTTTACATACGAGATATTAAAGTTATCACATTTAAAGGTTATGCTACAAAAAGCCCGTCAACTTTGCCCACTCCCTGCTGAAAAACTTTAATTAAAGTGACACTTATTAATGCAATCTAGTGACTTTTACAGAAAAAAAAATAGTTGAATAGCAAATCGCTGTGCAAGTTTGTTTTAATGAATATCATTATATTGGGTTTAATCATAACCGCAAATGTAAAAATAATGCGCACACCGTTTGGTGACCAGGGTTTGTAAAAATTGGGTTATGTCATAGTCATTCATTTGTTGTTTACGGTTCCAAAGAATACGACAATATGAATTCAGTTGTATATTTGTTTTTATAACACACCAACTCATCACTTTCCTCCATGAAATTATTCTGTTGTCTTTTTCGATATAAGAAATGAAAGTATATTGAATAAAAAGTCTTCAGGAAACATAAAATCTAATATGTAGAAAATTCAACAGACTTTACGAAGTTAATATTCTACTGTCACTTTGTGGGTGGCTGTCTCATGGACAATCATGCCACATCTCCTATTTTTATATTTACAGACGAACAGTAACAAGTCTTCTTTCACTTGAACTTCAAAGTTTTATTTATCATTTTATTGTAATTTGTAGTTCACTTTTAAACCCAGAAATATCATACTTGAAAACGAGAGGGAACTAATCATTGGTTTTAGAATTAGTTATATTATTTTGTATTCTTTTTGAATCGGCACTCACAACAGTGTTTGACACGAGAACATGTTTTATTTTCTTTCTAAAGCCGCCAAGTTCTATACTTCAGTTGATGTCGTTGGTTTTTTGTTTTGCTGTTACCCGTAATACATTGTTTTGATATCGGGTTTTCAAAGTTTTGGTTCCTATGCTCCTTAAAGTGTACATATTTTGTAAGGCGTTGCTGATCTTTTTTTATAGTTCGATTGGTCGTTCGATGTTGGAAAGTTTCGTTTCTGTTATCCCATATGTTTTATATTCTTAAAGGTTTCATTGAAGTAAAAACCAAATATCGTGAAAAGGATTAGATATAAGTGGACTCCTAAAATCCAAGTTCATCAAGGCTAAATAAATACGATGAATTTTGACAAGCTATATGTGCATTTCTAGGAATATCCTTTCATCAGTATCAATAGAACAAAAACATATGAAAAGGAATTCGAAGATACCAAAGGGGCAGACAGAAATCGTAAGTCGGAGACTCAAATATTGTACAAAAACAATTCAAATCAAAATAGGAAGACAAATCTGACGGTAAGGTCAACTTCTAAGTGCAATACATATCGATGCATTTACGTAAGGTTGAATATTTAAACAAATGCAGCAAAGAGGAAAGGCGACTTTCCCAAGTGTTTGGTTCACTAGTATGGCCATTTTCATATATTCTGCTGAGTCTGACTTATTGAAGAAATTATTCCTTCTTGAACTTTGCTTTTAAAGCCCTTTTTACACAACCTGCATTATTTCGCTATCTATTAAAAAAATTGACATGAAGCATACCCACAACCAAAAGAAGAATTCAATTGGTGGTTTCCACATACATTCTCCATCATTGAAGCACTTCACAGTTTAAGTTCTTGTTCTAGGTCAGTTCTTCCTTACAGTTTCCTTCAATATTAGTTTTTAGTATCCAGATTACTTACACGCAAATTCTTTTGATAATGCCACTAGTGGAGCAGAAGTTGCTTTCCCTTCCGGAGCACCTGAACCCCACCATGTTTTTGTAGAATTCCTGTTACTCCAACTTTATTTTTCAGTGTAATGTTGTGTGTTTTATGGTGGTCTTTCGTTTCATTTTGTTGGACATGGTATTGTCCGTCTTCTGACTTAACGATTTCTGTGTGCCCTTTTTGGTTGCTTCGAATTTCTTTTTATAAACAACAATTGTCGGTCTTGATTCTTAAACATATCTAAAAGCTGTGAATTTGGTAATACAAATTTGACAGAAAAAAAGCAAGGTGTATCTACCCCTTTCTGTAAACGTTGTTTGATTAATTTCATTTCAGGCAAGTCCGACAGGCTTGTGAATACAATCGGGGACCGCTGGTCCTATATCAGAGGCATCGATTCACAGATTTCAAAGTTTACCAATAATGACTTAATATGGCGAATTTTAATATTCTGTATGTATATTTCGAGGAGAAACCTTTAATCAGAACCAAAACATAGGATGTCCGAGATCCAAACATAGTAACAGAAGTGCTCAAATAAAAACAAGCGATTGTCCATCATCAAGACCTATCTAAAATTCCAGTTATACTATTATTCCACGCGGAAGTTACTAAAAGAGGAAGCGAAAAAAAAGCCGATGCTATTTACAAAAAGTCGACAGAAACGGCATTATATCCCATTGTGTTTATTTCAATGACACAGCTTTTTCTAGAAAATAGCTGATTGAGAACATGCTCTCGAAAACGTTATGATTTTGGATATGTACACATCATACACAGGAGCAGATGAAATGTTACAATAAAAAGAAAGTTGTTTATTGGAAATTGTATCCATCAATTTTGTTATAATAAATTTGTGTGAAGTCTTCCTCTATTGCCTATTTCGAGATGAAGATGAAGGTTGGAGAGCAGACTTGGAAGTGTCTGTTGTGTTTTTAATTTCAAGCTCCTTTGGTTAGATGAGACCAGATAATTACAGAACCGTCCATTGTTCGCTAAAAGAACAGCTTCTTTATAACGGAAGCTG
>JAULBM010342942.1:0-12501 GCA_032357055.1 Geukensia granosissima
GACGGACAGACGGACAGACGGACAGACGGGGGTAACGACAATATCCCCGAACTTTCATTCGAAAGTGCGGGGATAATAACATTTGACAGACTGGAGGATCAGTAAGCTGAGCCTGTGTAACTAATCTGGTGTGTGGCCAAAGTAATATACTGACTAGAACCCCAAAATATGAAGGATTCTTTCATCTTACAGGATAATATCAGATAATTTTTATAATTATCAAGTACCATAAAACATAACAATAAGAGATATACTTTTACAAAGGTATTTAAGAAATGATTAGGGGTTTAAAATACTATGAAGAGAAACAAAACCTTGATGGAAATCATGTTTTCTACAGTTTCAATAGTCTTACCAAGGCTCAAAGTATGAACCTTTCCCAATCTCATCAAGAAAATAGGTTTATAAATGGCTGTGAATGTAATATTCTCTATGTAAACTGTCAAACATTAATCAACCCTTTTTCGTCTATTTTGAGTTTCAATTCCAAAACATTTAGAGACGAAAAACATTTGTAAATATTGCCTTTCAACAGCGGCATTTACCTCAACAAAAAATCACATAGGTAATTATAACCCTGGCATGATTTAAAATCGTCCATTAGTATCTGTGACACTTCACTGGAATCTTTCAAAAAACAAAACACAGTGACAAACATTTCCACCTGTTCTAAGGGAGATAACTCCTGGATACGCTGCATGTTCTCCACACAGTGACGTACACAACCTTTATCTGAAACACAAATTGTACAAATAATTATGAAAAGTAAATAAGTCTTATGACTGGGAGACCTTTTCTAATGATGTGTAACAATCTAATTGTTATTAACTTTCCATTGTGTATATATTGAATTTATCATTTCTGTTCTGTGTTATGCATATTCAATACATATATTCTGACAAGGCTGTAAAAAATGAAATAAACAAAGTCAAGTTCAGAAATAATTCATAATTCTTCAGTGGATTTCCAAAATTAAAACACAAATAGAAGAATGTGTAGTATACATCATTGTGTACAAAGTGTATAGTATACATCAGCGTGTACTAAGTGTGTAGTATACATCAGTGTGTAGTATACATCAGCGTGTACTAAGTGGTTTTTACTCATCAAATATGAAATGACAATCGAGGCTAAATTATGTATGACTACCTGACAAGTTTGAAAAAAATGGAGATGGTCTTACGAAATTTTTTACAGCCAGGACTAAATGTAAGATATCAATAGAATTTCAGAATACATAACATTTTCAAATAAGCATGATAAGGAAAGATTTCATGAGGCAGAAGTATTTCTTTCCAAATCGCAAACGAAAGCTTAAATTTTTTTTCACAAAGTGAAAAGGTGTTTTATTTTCCTACACTTACCATGAATATATTTGACCACATTGGTGGTTAGTCCATGCCTGGATAAGGTGACTAAGACTTCCCCAGCATTCTTTCTCCACACAGCATTGTGACTTGGACACCAACTTGTAATTGCACTGAACAGTAAACTCAGGTCATCTTTTCTTGCCAGTTCTTCAGCAGGTGAAGTGTAATTACATAATCTCACTAAAAGCTATTTTAAAGGGAAATAATTTAAGCTTTATAAGTATTTTTTGTGATAATCAAATTTATTAATATGAAATTGAAAAATGAAAATTTTAATTATATAAACTAGCTGTTTAGATCATGACAGCATCACCTGTATACAGTATTTTCTGGGATCACAACAATAAATGCATACAGTTACTTATAAATTTACTTTAACCAGACAATAATTTGATTTGCAATAATAAATACAGAGAACATTGAGGTCTATCTGTGTAACCTGACACACTTATCCTGCAATGCAACATAATGTTTCTGATGTAATCCAAGAAAAAAATTTACCTTTTTAACACGTAAAACAGTCAAAATGTAATATAGAACAGGGGTTTTCATAAGGATGTGGTACCTGGTAATTTTACCCATCTTAACTAGTGTTAAATGTTGTTTGGAACTGCAATGATCAATATAGGATGTTAATAGATTTGAATTAAAAGTACCAACAATGAATTGGATTGTACTGATTCACCAAGATCTTATTGAATACCCTTCTCATAAAAGATGAATACGCTTGTTTTGAATCATTTCTATTCCATGGACCGGTTCCGCCTTTTCATGTCATTATGATGAAATGTTAGGCAGACAGCTTCCGGTGCTCGTGTCAGTTACGTCAGATTTGCGTGCAAAACGTCAGAGAACTCCTTTTGAAATTCAAGAACGAAGAAAAGCATTCAGCTAACGTATTTCATAAATTGTAAGTTGAGGACCGTGTATACATCACATGTCAAATAAAATAAAGTGTGGATTATAGTTGCCAGGCATAGAATCGGAAGTCCGATGCCTAACATTCCAGCGAAGTCACTTGGTCTGGGAGACAAAAATTCAAATATTTTGACGGAATAGAAATGATTCGAAACAACCGTATTGCAACCACACTTTGACCAATATTCTGTTCTGTGTAACTCACTGCTATCCAAGATGGCCGCAGCAACTAAACTTAGTTAAAATGGGAACCAATGGTAAATTCACTTAGAAATCATATTGTCAGAAACTACAGAGCCAATTGTAACCTAACTGAAATAGACCCTTTTCAGAATTGTTTCTGGCAGCCCCTTCCACGAACCTAGATGACTGTCACAGCCAAACTTAGCTTAACTGAGAACTCTATGGGAAATTCATTTTTAAATTTAATGTCTGGACCTTCTGTGCCAATTGCAACTTAACTTTGGGGGAATGGCCCCTTCCATAATTATGTCTGGCTCCCCTGCCTGCCAACCAAGTGGCAAGTTGGCTGCCAAATCCAAACTTATTGTTACATAGGACCCTAAGTGAAATTCGCTAAAGAATCTTCTTGTGTAAAAGTACTGTGGGAATTGTTCTCTTCTAAACTTTTCTACAGAATACCTTCGTCGCAAACTCTGAAACATTGGTGACACGTCCTAGCTTTGGCTAGTAACGATTTATCCCACTGCAAGAAGCCCTATCAAATTTTTGTTTACGCTGGAAGTAAAAGCATTTCCGTTTTAAAATGATTGATGAAATTTTCATAAATTTTAGTTACATGTTACTTCATTTTCAAATATTTTAGAATAAAATATCTTTGAAAAAAATCTGTTTTATCTCTAGTTGGTGCAAATAACGTCAGCAATATTGTGACACTGCAAATCTTTATTTTGTGATGTTAAAAAGTTGCAACAATAAAAAATGCATCATTATTTAAAATTGGTCAGTATTCTTTAGTTCCACACTGAATAAAGGATGTTTCTGTTTGGAGATGAAAGGGCTTGGGGCAGCGGTAATAAGCTGAGGAACGAACGTTGACCGCTGTTTGGAGATTGCCTTCCTGGCAAAGACCATTGTAAAGTCGTCAAGTTTTATTTATTTAGCTGAGAAATGATAAGTGTCAGAGATATAAGACATTGGATTTTACACTTGTAAAAGTTCTTTTATAAAAAGACTTACAATAGAATGATTTGAAATTGAAACATATTCTATCCATTTGCAGAAGATATCTGATGGCCTTGAGAAATCTCCAAAGATCAGAAATCCACGGAAAAAAAGACAGAACCAAGAACAGCAGACAGATGGTGAGGAGACAGACACAGAAAGCATTAGATCCATGCCTGTCACAGAGGAGGAGTTCCAGCAGCTGGAGGAAACAGAGAAGATTGTTGATAAAGCTGAAGGTGAGAATGGTCAAAAGGTCAAAATCAAAAGGTTATTATGATAAATTTTTTAGAGCTTTTCACAAGAATTGGGATTCCACCCTTGTTGAAGGCTTTGTGGGGACAAAATTTTGCTCTCAATGTCCAGCAGTAAATGGGGACAGTTGAATAATGACGTTGATGTAGGAAAAAAAATTAAGCAAAGATCCAAAGTAGATGCCATAATTATATGGACTACACCTAAGGGAGCACATGACTTTAAATGTATGTTCAGGTGGATCATCTTATATACATTTTGAATGTTTATGGTTTCCGACCATAGTACAAATGGCAGTATATTTTTAAATTTTCAATCAAAATAATTATATTTTATCCTAATTGAAATTTTTCAATGGGGGATATTTACTGTAGAGTCATTTTCGCCTCATTTTTTGTATACGGTAAAGAAATTTAAAAATAACAAAGGAAACTTCCTTTATTGTATTTTTCTCATTATACACAAATTCTACCAATGTATTTATAAAGTATTTGTTTATGTTTTTTTTATATGTCAATTGCGTAGTTTAGGGGACCCACATGCATGAATTTTGTTGATCTGCTTTTGCAGTATTATAAGAAATATATTTTCATTAACACCTGAATTCACATTGAATTTCATTACTGTCCACTTTCCCGAACTGATAGCCTCGTTTAGCTGGACTGGAATTTGATACCAAATTTATTATCAGTAGAAAATAAACATGGACTCCTTCCAGTATACAGCACTTTGCATGTTGAGCGCTAGATGCAAAAAGTTATTTAGACAGAACTAGTACCACGAATGCAAATTCCATGTCGAGACCGAGTACACATCCACTTGCACTTGACAAGGCAAAATCAAGATTTTTTGATCCAGGACTAAAATATCTTGCAGTTGTCATTTGCATTCCTCCAGAATCCCTCTCGAGTCTTCTGTTGAACCAAAATGAAATGAAAATGACAAGGAAATAAAATAACTGAAATTTATTCTTTGCAAAATTTGATTCGGCTTACAATATAAGATACAGGAAAAACCGTGAGTATATCCAAAAATCATGGTTCTGAAATGCGCGGGAGATTTTAACTCCTGGCGGGAGACATACACAGTTGCAAGAGATTCTGCTTTTTTCATAAAATTTGTGGTAGGCTCCGGCTGAGATCGGAAGACTTGCCATCTCCGATTGCAGTCCCTCGCTTATCCACTTAACACCACAGTTTATAGGTCAATTTTTTCCTAAATTACTATAGTTTCCATGTAAATATTCAATCGATCTATGACCACCCGTGAATACCACCAACATTGGCCTGGTCCCAAAGATGGCAATATAACAAAGGTGTACTGTACATGTGTCAAAAAGCGAAACTGTTGACATTTAAGAACGCTTGGAATTTAAAGTACTATTGGCCTTAAATTCATACTATGATACTATAAAAGACATTTTCATCAAATACTGTTTACCACAACATGTAGGTACTAAAGGTTTTGTGAAAAAGAAATTTAAACAAGTAAGAAGTGTAAATTATATTTTAAGTGGTTGGAGAAGTATTTAAAGAACATTAATTTATTGAAAAAATATGGCTTTCTACAGAAAATGTATATTCATGAACATATCACCCATTTAAAAGTTTGATTGAAAAATGCAGATCAGTCAATAAATATAAAATTTTATATTTTAAATCATTTTAATTTGGATCTATAAAACCCAGTAGTAGGTATAAGATATAAGTAAAAGTGTGCAATGAAGTGTGACAAATTTTAAATTTTGCATAGGTCCTTGATCAGTAAAAATTTTAAATGAGTTTTGTGATGGGATTTTATTTTATAAAGTAGATATTTGAATATGTTTGAAAATTGTCATAAATAAGCTGAATCTTGTCCTTATATTGGTGTAGAAGTTTTTATCTACAGTTCGCTCTTCTGTATTGGGATGTAAAGTTTATTTTCTGTGATGATCCTCAGAAAAAAGTCTACTTCTTAAAATTTTAACACAAAATTTTATTTTGCCTTTAAGAAATTAGTTACATTACAGAAAAAACTTAAGCATTTAAATTTGATTGATATAAATTTAAAATAATTGTATATTTTGTGTAATATTTAATCATATTATGAGTTGATCTTTAGATCAAACAACTTTATTGTGAAGCAATAAAACTTAAAGAATGTAAAGTTTCCACTTATTGATAAAGACGAGTAACTACAATTTAAACGGACAAATTAGTTTCAAAATTTTGTTTTGCTAACCAGGTGAAAATTTTGAGGTAGATTTTTTTCTGAGTAAAGTGTGAATACATCAAATTTCATATGGATTTATTGAATCTGATTTTCTGTGTTGTTGAAATATAAAGGAATTTCGATAGAATATTAAGAAATTTAAAAATATGGTGATACATATATTTGAAGGATTTAAAATCTGATAGAAGCTAGCATGGTATATTCTTAAAAGTGCAAGTAAATTTTATTACATATGAATTTATTGTAATTTCCATGGGGGATTTTAGCTATTGTTTGTCTCACAAGCAATTAAAGGTAGTTTTCTAGAAATATTTCATCATGGCAAATGATATGATGAATAATTTTGTCCCACATGATAAGCTTTGTTACTTGTAACGAATTTGTTTCCTTAAAAAATCTGTTTCAATATATGTATGTCGCAACAACTTCTTCCATGTTCAATGAGTCATGTTCTAACAAAAGCATGACTTCACAGCAGAAAAATAAGAGATCAGAGCACCAAACAAAGCTTTAAATAATTTCAAACAGTAACAATAGTTTGAAGGTTGATTTCAACAGCTTTTTGAGAAAAGAAATTAAAGTCATATGTAAATGGCAGGATTGCAGTTCTTGGGTATGCAAGACATACTGCTGACATCAGTTGAACATCAAATACACTCACCCCTTTTTCCCGAAAAAAAAAATTAAAAGGGGGAAAAAGGTTATGGAAAAGTTGTTCGATATGTTCTAATAAGAATAAAATTGAACTTTTAAAATTTTCTTAACTACCATGGCAGCATATTTTGGAATTTTGATCAGTTGTTACCATGGCAATGAGAAAATTATCAGAATCGGTAATGTGCTAAAATTGACATATGGACATCTTTATACTAGGCCAACTAAAAATAATTGATAGATTTTCATCCCTACCTGCTCCTAAAAATTTTGACAAAATTAAAAAATTTTAGGCGGGGCAATTTTTAATATGTTTGTTAATAGTCACAGTTCCAAGAATTTCTGTGTCCAGTTCTGGTCTGGTCTTAGTTTAATAGATTTTACTGCATATTTTTGTATAGTAAAGCAAATTATATACTTGAATTTATCTTCTAAGGTTGTTTGTAGGAAATATCTGTGAGATAAAAATAAAAAATAAAATCCCCCCACCTGCCTCACTTTTATTTCAAGAGTTGAATGAACATCTAGTTATTAAGTTTATTTGGCCCTTTACTCATATTCCTTAACCTTGAAGCAGACACAATCAAAATTTCACTGTAAGGATTTAAATTGTCTCAGGTTGACCAGTCATGTTTACTTTTCAATGTTAATGTTCCTTGCAGATGTTCGACGAACCTTGGAGAGCCAGCGAGAGGAATTGGACCAGCTCAGGGCCTCTCTGTTACAAGAGTATGAACAACTACTATCCACAAGAACTCATGTTATGTCCAATGAGGCTCAGGAGGTAGAACGATTACAAGACGAAATGGAACAGTTAAAACAAATGTACAATAAACAGAAGGCTAAACTTCAGTCTGGTGGTCACAGTACAACAGGTATAATAATACAGGGAAACCTGTCTAAACAGGACCCTTTGAACTGTTCATATTAGACAGATGTTTATTAAGAGTGAGTCTCAGTGGCATGTTCAGTGATCCATGGTCTGCCCTTTTCTGACAATATGATGCATTATGTTAAAAAGATAAGCATGAAGACAAGAAGCAGACATCGCATGATTTGTCATAAACACAAATCTGTTCCTATACCAGTTGTGACTGACAACGTTTGTTATTGTTCCTATACCAGTTGTGACTAACATCGTTTGTTACTATACACCGGCTTTGACTACCGAGTAACACAACAGATGCCACTAGTGGAGCAGGAGTTGCTTTCCTTTCCGGAGCACCTGAAATCACCCTGGTTTTTGTAGGGTTCGTGTTACTCTAGATTAAGTTTTCAGTGTAACGTTGTGTGTTCTATGTTTGTCTTTCATTTCATTTTGTTGGCCATGGTCTTGTCTGTCTTTCGACTTAACAATTTCTGCCTGCCCCTTTGGTGTCTTCGAATTCCTTGTAAATGATAAAACATTAAAGACCTGATTTTTTAAAAATACCTGGTACTTTTATAAGAGTCTATGTAAAATATTTTGATGTGTGATAATGAAAAAACTCTAAAATGTTACCACCGACTAGTGTGTATGTTGACAGTAGGGACCTTGAAATGCAGACTTCTTGTTCTGTAGAGGTCTTTTCTACATTGTTAAAATGAAAAAATAAAAGCTCTTGTCATTTGTATTTCCATGACTGGGGGCAGATTGGTATAGGTACTTGATTTAAACTTACTGTGCAGATCACTGTAGCCTAGTTATGGCGTGAGTTTGCACCAGACAATACCACACAAAAAATGTTGTGTTCCTCTGGCGTCACGCATGATTAAGTTTGTCAGCTACCTGCCCATAGTTGGTGGTTCTCTCTGGATACTCTGGCTTCCATCACCAGTAAAACTTACCACCGATATGACCAAAATATTGTTGTAAGTGGCGTTAAACACCAATCTATCAAATTAATCATTTGTATTTCCAATTATTCTATATTCCTTTGTGATTGCATCATTGTCATTTATACTGACTGAGGGAAAATTTTCAAGATTCAGTTGGATTGGTCAATATTTATATACACATATACCATATTACACTATTATCTGACTAAACATGAATACCCAGATTCAAAAAGGTCTATGTTTAATTATGCCCAAAAAATCCTTACAAAGAAATTTTGTACATGTCAAGGCTAAATACAGTTGCAGTAGATATAAATACACATGGTTTGGCTTTCTAATAACTTTTCCTACATTTTGTTATTATCTCATAATCAATACAGAAACAAATATAAAATCCAGATTGAAACAAGTTTCAGATACAGATCTGTGTTTCATTTTTGGTTCTGCAATGGTTTTCATAAAAATTTGAAAGTCTTCAGATTGATCACAAGTGTTGAAATTTCAATTTAAAACTTATTGTGACATCATAATTTACACTTACAACATTTTGTGAAATTGACTGCTGATATTTATATCAGTTACCAGATTAGTTACTGACACAGTTGGTACAAAAAATTTAGTACATATTGATGTCAGATATTAAAAATGAACAAAATATAGTTAATATTATGATCATGATTTGTTAATGAATTTGATGCCAACATGCAAGGGATATATAAAACATGTTTATGGATTCAAAAGAATGTGTGCTTTCAAAATTAAAACTAAACTGACACAGGCTAGGTTTATTGCCTAGTTTTGTTTTCATTTAAAGTTTTCCTTTTTTTATTTTGTGTTTTTTTAATTTCAGATCTTTCGAGCATAAAAGAACAGTATGAAAATAAAATCAAATCCTTGGAGAAATTTCATCAGGAAGAAATCCTTCAGTACAGAGAAGAAATTGAAAAACTGAAATCAGTCCAGCAGGATGCAGCAAGGGATTCTGGGAGTGGAATAGTGACCTCTAGTGGCTTGCCTGATGAAAAGGAAACAGAGAAAGATTATGTGAAGAACACCTATACTATGACAGTTATTTCTGATGATGAAAGTTTATCCTCCCCTCGGTATGATGAGGATGGTGCTAAATCAGTTCAAGAACTTAAAACATTGTTAGCCAAAAGAGAAGATGAAATTTCAGATCTTCAGTTGAAAATTTCTCAAGGTAATATTGAAATTCAAGAATTGCAGTTCAAATTGACAGAAGATTCTGATAAAATTCAGGAACTTGAAAAGAAGTTACGGCTAAATCAGAGTGAACTTGATGAAGTCAATTCCCTACTCAGTGATAAAGAATGTAAGATCGACACATTAATGAAGCAGAAACAAGCTCTGGGAGAAAAATGTCTACGTGAACTTGAAGAATGTGAGAATAAACATGCCAAAATTATATCAGAAATTAATGAAAAGTTTGAAAAGGTGTCAGCAGATTTGAAAACGTCTCAAGCAGAAATTTCAAAATTAAGATCTGAGCTAGAAGCTTCTCAGGAACAAGAACGGATGTTGGAAGAACAGTATGATGATTTACAACAGCAACAAAAGGCGGCCTTGAAAAATTTCCAAGAAAGATTAGAACATGATAATGAGGAAATTATCAATGAATTGAAACTCAGTCATGAGAAAGAGTTAGAATCACTGAAAGAAAAACAAAAAGAAGAGCTTGATTCATTGTCTGAAAAACATCAAGGTGATCTAGAAGCACTCAAACAGGAGCTTGAAAATGCAAATCAGGAGCAAATCGAGGAATTGGAGCATCAACAACAAGAAAAGATTGAATCAATACGTCAGGATTTGGAACATGAAAATCAAGTTGAGTTAGGGACAATCCAGACAGAGTTCAAAGTTCAAATGGACATTGAATTAAAACGACAAGCAGCTGACATTGCCATAGAACATGAAAATGAAATAAGAAAATTGAAAGAGGAATATGAACAGAAAATTGAATATTTGACATCACAATCAGAATCTTTAATATTGAAACAAGAAGCAGGATTGCAGGAACAAACTGAAGAGGTCACTGAACCTGAAGAAGTAATGGAAGAAATTGTTGAAGAAAAGATTGAACAGGTTCATGCTCAGAAACCAGAAAAACCTGTCATTATGGAAGATGAAGAATCTCTGGTTAGCCGCGACAGTGACACACAGTCACAGGAAACTGTTATAGAAATATCCAAATCAGAGGATACAGTTGTAGAGGCTAAAAATAAATCAGAAGATGACAAAACCGAGGCAGATGGTGAAAGTTTGTCTGAAGACACTAAAGACAATACACTGTCTGGATCTCTGCTTCAGACTGACCAATCACATGATTTCAATACTGATAGGTCACATGATTTCAATACTGATCAGTCACATGATTTTGACCAGATTGATTCATCCCAAGATTTTGATCAAACTGCATCATCTCGAGACTTTACCCAAACTGCATCTACATTGGACAGCGCTACCTCAAGTGATTCAAGTGAAAAAGGATTACCTCCCATTGCTCAGGGACATGACAATACTGTTGCAGTTCTCATGCAAGAAATAGCTCGTGCTAAAGAGGAAACTGTGAAACAACTGCAAGAGGAATACCATGCTGAATTAAATCAGCTTACTGAAAAATTGAAAGAGGCTAATGAGAAAAATTCATTAATGGAAGACAATTTTAATGAGGAAATTGATAAATTGAAAAAATATTATGAATTGCAAATAAAAGAACTTGAAGAAAACAGTGGAAATTCAGAAGATGAGAATGTAAAACAGAAATATCAAACTGAAATTGATGAACTTAATGAAAAATTAAATGAGGCCTTGGAAAGAAATTCTGATCTAGAGGTAAATTTTAATGAAGAAATCAGTCATTATCAGTTGAGGATTAAGGAACTTGAAGAAGGTAAAACATCAGAAGAGATTGAACAACAGAATCACAAATTAGAAATTGATGAACTCAGTGAGAAACTAAAAGATGCTATTGAAAAAAGTTCCATGTTTAAGGAAGAAATTGATCAGTTGAAAGAAAGTTATGAGCCAAGGATTAAGGAACTTGAAAGTAAAATATCTGAAATTGAGAGTGAAAAAGAGGAATATCAAACAGAAATTGACAAACTGGATGAGAAATTAAAAGAAGCTGTTGAGAAAAATTCTAATATTGAGGAAACATTTAAGAAAGAGATGGACAAATTGAAAGAAAATTATGAATTGAGAATAGAAGAACTTGAAGAAAACTCCACAGCAACTAAAGATGAAATAGACAAAATTAACAGGTCAAAACGAGAGCTGGTTAAGGAGCATGAAGATAATGTCTCCAAACTTAACAAAGAATATGAGGAAAAAATGGAATTATTGAAACAAGAACTACTGGAGACGTTTGAAAGTGAGAAGGAAGATATGAAGAAGCAACATGAATCTGAGTTAAATGATGCTGAAGAGAAATATGACACACTGATTGATCGTAAGTTTTGTCTTTATTGGTTGAGATAGAATTATTTTGGAACTTGTCTTGAGAGACCACATATTAGACAATGAAAAAGTTTACTTTAAAGAAGAGCTGAATTATTTTGGAACTTGTCTTGAGAGACCACATATTAGACAATGAAAAAGTTTACTTTAAAGAAGAGCTTTATTTTTCATACCTGTAAATAATGTCAATAAAAAAGGTGATTTCATATGGTCTTCTAAAAGGTTGGTCTCTCATTGCAGTGGTTGCTCAATACAGCTTTTATTTTACTTTGATTCTACATTTTTGTGTTGCCTGCTGCTAGAGCAGGGCAACATAAAGGGATTACTTCTGTCGTCTTGCGTCCGTGTTGTCCCGTGTCGTCCGCGTCACACTTTCCCTAATCCACTACTCCTCCTTAACCTCTCGACAGAATTTGATGAATCTTTGACAGATTCTTTATTATCACATGTAGTAATGCACCTCCTATTTTATTTACCCATAAAATCAATATTTTAATTTTTACAGCAATTTTTACTTGCAAAATGCATGAAAAAGGGGGGGGGGCTCCCATTTCTCATCCGCTACTCCTCCTAGACCACTCTCCAGAAATTAACAATACTTTTACCGAAA
>JAULBM010342953.1:0-12501 GCA_032357055.1 Geukensia granosissima
AATTTTTTTATGGAAAATAATATTTTTATGTTTATTAAGAAACTTTTTTTACCAAATAACCCCCCCCCCCAAAAAAAAAAAAAAAAAAAGAAACAAAAATATAATGAGTTCAAATTGTCATTTCTTTACCCATGAAACAGATATGCTTATAAATATATAATATTTTACTTGTGTAGTTGTTGAAGTTGCAGCTGTTGCAGTGGGAACATTAGACTGGGTCCCAGTAGAATTGGTTACAGGTGGATTTGCCTGGGTGCCTGCTGTATTTGTAGGAACAGTTGACTGGGTACCTGAACTCCTCTGAACAGATGGTCCAATGTTAATTTGTGCCTAAAAATAAAAATGTTTGATAAATGACACTATTTATATAAATATTGGCAAGATCAGTATACTTTCAATGTGCAGGATTATATCTTAATTTTTTTATTCATATCAAATATGGATGTTATTTTTATGTAATTTACTTTTTGAGCTAAAAGTACATGCATTCTTATAGTGATGAAATCATGCTCAACCAGATATAAGAATAAGATCAAGATCAAGTCATTCACTTAACATGGCCTAAATAACATTAACTTATACATGTAATTTTTTTCAAACTAATTACTGAAATCGAATGTAAATTATACACATTTTTACCCTTAAACCTTTTCAAGGGGTTAGGATCCCCTACAAGAAGTAAAGAAGTCTGGTGATTTTTCCCAATCTCAACTTAAACCAACTTGAATCTTTGTTGTTTTATAAGAAATTGGTATTTTCTTTCATAGATCAACACCAGAGAACTAAGTTTACACTAGCTGCCATTGTTGAAATAACAAAACATTACATGAAAGTAAAGTGACAGTTTTATTATAAGTTTCAAAGGTAATTTAGGTAAAGCTCACTTGTAAAAAGGTAGCTGATAATTGTTAACTTTCCTAAAATTAAAGTACAAATGATTAAAATACAGTTTTTCTTTGCTGAAAAGTTAAAAAAAGCAGGTAAATTAACACAGGTTTGCTGTTCCAAACCAAACTAGGAAAAAATTTTCACCACACTGTCACTTTCTTCAAATTCTCTGCAATTAAAGCACATTTTTGAATTCAGAGTTGCTTAAACGGTTAAGCAAATAGAAAGGAAGACTGGATCAGCTGAATAAACAATATATTTACCAAACAATGGTGAAAACTTGTATGATCAGGACGATCTTTACTTGGACATTCTAAACAAAAGCCTTTGAGTATAAAATATGTTTGAACTGGACTTTCTCCTACATTTTAGGGGCTTAAACGGCCCTTCATATTATGTACAAATGTGTATTATCTACAACCAAATACGGTAAACTGCCCCACTAGAATCACAGTCCCTCTTACCTTAAATCAACTGAAATTTTGTGTAAATACATATTGCCTAAATATCCTTTTTAATAATCAGATATTTTGAAACTTCGTAAGAAGTCCTTTACATTATAAATAAATTATATCTTGTATATGACCTGAAACACAAATTCACTGGGGTTGCAGTTTCATCATTTGCCCCTCTAAAATGGAAGAAACACCCCCTAAAAAAACCACAAAATCATGTGTTTTTTTAATTTAAACTCTATAGGAAAAAAACCTTGACATTGCTGAATAAATGTTCACATGGACCACTGTATCAAATGGATGCGAAATTCCGGGTTGTTTGTTCTCCCTCACAACCAACTCAGTATTTTTGTATGTACCTTAGTGGCAAGTAAACCAATTACCATGTCCAAAAATACCATCACCCTACCTAATAAAGAATTGTCAAACAAATCAGATGATCTGCTTAAAGAAATTTCCAATAATATTTCTTACTCGGACAGGTATGGTCTGTTGTATAACAGCTGTTGTTGGTGCCTGCTGGGTAATAAATGCTGCATACAGGTGACGAGGTGGCTGCTCGCTGAAATCAATCATCAGGTCACTCAGACTGTGGTAACAATGGCTGATAGTGTGAAGGACTTCTCCCACTGTGCTACTTAGTTGCTGTGCTTGTGTAAGTTCCTATAAAAAATGTTGTGTTTTTTCAGAAACTATAAATAAGACAGCCTCTGACTGGTCCAATAATACATCACATGACTTTTCCACTTACGACAAAAAAACCATCATCATTTGAGTGGGATGTGGGATAGTAGTAAATACACTTTCTAGTACAGCAAAATCCCAACTAAGTAACATTTGTTGTCTGTAAAGTGAAAATTATGATTATCTATAATAGTTGTACATTCCAACTGTCACTATATTTCAACAAACAAGTTGACAAATATCTTGGACAGGGATCAAGAAATTTTCCACATGACTGTTGGACATTTTGATACTCAAATGATGGCCTAAAAATATATCATTATTTTGACTCCTAAAACCTTTTTCTATTAAGGAATTCTAGGCTTTATGACAACACACAAAGAAAAGGTTTACCATGTACATACATACAGAAAAAAGTGATGAAAAAACCTGTTTTATTACATATTACAAACAGAGCAAACATTACAATCAAGTTTAAGTAAAATATACCTCTCCTTCAAGCATTGGGTCATTTCTGGTAAGTGTTTGGTATCGTTCAAGGAAGGGTTGTAACCTCTGATTGACCTCAAGAACTTCTTGTAGTATGTCTGCAACAGAGGTTATTGGAGGTCGTCTGCAATGAAACAATGAAAAACTGTTTTGACTCAGAAGACAAGTTACTTGCCACTAAGGTACATACAAAAACTTCTAAACTTGACTTTATTATATCAATTTATTAAATCTTTGATTATTTATACAGTAAATTAAATAACAACAGACTTTTGAAATAAATTAACTAAATTCAATCTTTTTCAACTTACATTAGTCCAGGTGGATGTGTTTGACCTTGACCTCTTGGCTGACTTCCTGTAGAATCTGTTGTGGTTGTCTGTGTTGATGAAGAACCTTGACCTTCAGTAGATGACTGGGCACTTCCTGTTGCTGACTGGCTACTTGTTCCAGGCATTGGGTTATCTGTATTAGTTGGCTGTTCATCTGTTTCAGTTGACTGAATTTCTGGTTCAGTTATTTCCATATCTTCTTGGGCATCTTCACGACTTTCTTCAGCAGCATTTTCAGTTCTTTGTTGCCTTGTAACTCCACTTTCTCCAGAAGCCTGCCCAGCATTCTATAAAAGAACAAGACATACTGGGAGCAAAACTCACAAAAAAGATAACCCTGCTCCCCCATGACTTATCTGACCTTGAAATGTGCAGAGATGAAATTCCTTACTAAGTGCATATCTACACATCGTGCCAAATGTTCATGTAAAATTTCTTTGAATCCACTGCACAGTTTAGGAGGAAATGTGGATACAATGTATGTGGACAGGTAAACGGACAGACAGACAGACAATGAATCAGAAATATAATCAATACATCTGCTCAGATAATGATTTATTTTAACTTCTGCACAAAAGTCAAAAAGTCAATGTTAAGAGGTTTTGATATTTCAGATTCATTTTAAAACTGTGAAATATTTCAAATCAAGGCATCAAATTTAGGAAAATTTCCTCCATATATAAGTAATTCAAGAATTCTAATAAAAATACCTCAAGCCTTGATAACTGTTCTCTTGCCATCCGTAACATTCTTCGCGCATTATTTATACGTAGCTGAGACTCGCTCTCCACTCTGGCAGGACCACCACCAACCTGTCCTAGATGAATGTGGACATCTACTGAAGACCCATCATTCTGTATAAAAAAAAAACAATCAAAAGAGGTTCAAAATAAAATTGAAATTGAAACAACTGAAAGCAGGTATTGCATATAATAAACATGCTCAAAGACAATAAAATCACTCCTCTCTGTGCTCTTTATCATTCGGAACATCTCATGGTGGCAAAGGTAAATAACTCCCTCTTATCGATGAGATTGCAATACAGTCACTCGATTTTGCCGACCTCACACCCCCCCCAAAACTTTCTCTACGGATTTACACGATTCACAAAAATGGCCAATATTGACCCTCGGGCCGCGGAAGTCCCCGGAAAAATCACATCCCTGAATAAAAAAAATCCTAAATTCTCATTCAAAAAAATTGGGAACAAATTTTATTTTTAATATCATGCCATCGTTTTCTGTTTTTAATGAATGGAAGTGTTGCATAGAACAATAATTCTTGGATTTTGACACCATGTCGACATTTCCCATTTGTATTCTTTTCAGTGGAAATTTGAAAATTAGAAAAAATCAGGACAGGCAGGGGATGATAATCTAAGAATTTTTTCATGACCTAATTGAAACATACTGAAGCTCTTGTTGACACTCTGGCATTTCTTCCCATCTCTCCCATATTCTGGACAGCATTCTGTACAATTTGCTGAAAAAAAAAAAATAATTACACAGTTTACCCAAGCAGGAAAAACAGTGTTTCAGACAAACGTATTTCTAAAATTTTGTGTCATGTGACTTACAAAAGATCCCATTTTAATAAACAATTGCTACTTTTGTACAAGTTATATACACAGAAATTCTATTCCTTTCTAAGATCGAATGTACACTCTAAGTTAACAATTGCTTTTTGAAATGCCTGTTAGGTTTTCCTGGTTAATCATAATCTTTCAATGCCTCCCCATATTTTATTTTCATGTATTAAGGAGAATTTTAAAAATATGTAAAACACAGGTGACCATTAATTTTAGTCAATTTAGTGGTGTATAAAAATTATCACTTGGCAAGGCATTAAAATTACCTGCACTTGATTAGGGTCAACAATATCAGATGGTATTGTAAAAGACCCAATCACATAATTATTGCCTTCTCTTGGCCCACTTGGTAAGCCACCTCTAGATGTGGTACTAGTTGATGTACTGCTCTCTCCTGGTGGTCTTGTACTTGGCGGAGGCTTCTGTACGACATGTATAACTTTCCCATGGACATCTGTAAAAGAAGAAAAAACGGTTTTGTAATAGACACCCATTTAGTTATCTATTGATATACAATGATTAATGTTTGCATTATTTCAATATTACAATTTTTTCTACATATGAATTCATCACATAGGTCTTTGCTCTATTTGCTTTGATTTGTTTAATTTGGGGCTACAATTTTATATGATTGGGTTGAAACAATTAACTAAAGCCTCAGAGGACTGAGCCTTTATAGCTGAGCCTGGTTAAATCTAAAGTATTGTGAGATACACTCACAAATAATTCCCCATTCCCAACACTTAATGCACTTGACTTGGTATCTAATATTTTTAAAGTGATCATCAAGCAAGACTCTATCAATATGGGGAGAGTTGAAAGTCATTAACATCCTTCACAGCAAATTCTACCATCTATACCACAGTTTACTGAATGATTGATTCGATGGTGCTAAATGTCCAGCAGGAAATATTTCATGCATTTTCAGGACAAGAGCATATTAATGATGAGTGATGATGAATGAACCCTGCTTTGTACTAGACTGACACACTAAGACGGATTTTTAACATGCTAGCTCATGAAAGCAACAGTTCGCAGGAAGACATGCCACTTTACCCAGACACATTATTCTCTGGGCCGAACAGTCTTTGCTTAAACTCCTAAATGCTGCGTGCTCAGCGGAGATCCAGCAAATACCAATTCTACAGTCTTTGGGTCGACCCAGCCAGGGATCGAACCCACAACCTTCCGCACTAGAGGCAAGCACGCTAACCATTACACCACTGAAGCATTCTCCCAGTAAACTGCATGCACCATTTATATTAACATTATAAAACCTTTAATTGAACACAAAATACTGTTGAAATTTAAAATTGAAATTTTTAGATTTAAAATGGTGATACTCTATACTGTATATATTAAATGATTTTTGCAGAACAAGGAAGGTAATAGAAGGATGTATAACACATGATACAAAATTATTGTTTATTTTTCTGTATATATAAGGCCTATAAAAATTCTGTGTTTCCAGTAACATCTCTTTCAAAATTAGGGTCCGTTAGTAGTTTTTTTTTATATTTGATTTGCAAGGAATTGACTTCAAAGTCTTCCGTGCTCCTCCTCAAACATTTCCATTAATGTTTTTCTATGTTCAATGATTTTCAAAAGATTTTTTAAATTCATAGGCTTGAACTAAGAGAATTTTAATGCAAACATAGAACTGGTTGGCACGGCCAGAGAGCAAGGCAATTCAATTGAAAAATTGATGATCGAAATGCCTAAAATTTGTATTTTTTCAATTGTTTTTGTCACCATAAACAAATTGTAGGCCTCATGCATATAATCTACAATTAAAATCCCCTAACCCATCATATTTCATTAACATACCATAGTCTTTAAGGAGCTTTTCATCTTGCAAAACTCTGCCTTGAAATATTAACCTTTGTGTGTCTGCATCTATACTCTAAAATTTACAAAAACATTAAATTTGTAACTGCAATAGTGTCTAAAATACTGGCAAATATATATAGACTATACTCTATGTCAGAGTTTGTTGAAACGGGAAAACAGATTATGAAAGAAAAACTAGCTGCCGTATTCATATAAAATAGTGTTTATTTTATAAATTGAAAAAAAGTGCAAGCGTGTTGCAATAATACTTTCTAAAAATCATCATGTATTTTAAGCTGTACCGAGTTTTATAATTCTCTACAGGGATTTAACATTGTAAAATCAGCCATTTGTTTGCCAGAAGAGCCTCTTTGCATGCTCTATCGCGAGACTGGGAGTAAACATTCTCAACACTGCGTATTAATTTAGTAATTAAACTAGAACAAGATAACATGCAAAAAATGGTTTGAGGTGCACCTAAATGTAATTAAAAGTAATTATTCTTATTTGAATCGTGGGACAAGGTCTGAATTAAAGAAATGTGTGCATAGTTTTTAAATATTCCTTTATCTAAGTCAAATTTAAGCGCTCCTGCCAAAAATGAAGATGGACGACCCTCAATGTTAAATCATAGAGAAATCATATCATAGGCAGATAATAGTTTGTAAAAAGTAATTGCATGGTCTAAAACATAACTGTTAACAGTGGAATAATACTTTTTTTTTTAATAAATACAAAGGCAGAAATGCACATATTATTTTATAAAGCTCGAAAATCACACTCCACATTTGCCTGACATAAAGTACAGTAAAAACCAATCACATATTTTGCTCTAACTAGTCTATAAGTGTAACGCTGTGCTCTATGACATTTTTATATATATACATATCATATGTCTGATCAAGCAACCATTTTTGTTTCTGTTATGTGTGTAATGGTTCCTAAACTTATTAAAGCATGATATGAAAATATGACTCACAAAACTGAACCCTATTTTGTTTATTTCTCATATTTTATAGGAATTCCTAAATGTTTGAAATGACATTTTTTCTTGTTTCTACAGAATGGAAAAAATGGTATTGTTTTAACATGTACTCTAAGAAGTATTCTACATGCCAAAAATTTAACCATTACAGAAATACATGTACAGTTCTTTGTGTGGGTTTTCTTATGAATCATTAGGCCTCTTCCCAAGTACATTTTTCTAAGTCTATATCTACTTGTAGTTTAAAAATCGTATAAATACTTCTGAAGTTTTTAATTTTGTGTGTATTGATTTATTGATTGAATGTTGATAAATGTCCAGCAGCAAGCAAATATTTTTTGTATATTTAGAATAAGAACATAATATTGAGTGATGTATTAACCTGCATTGTACTATACCGACACATTAAGCTTGATTTTTTACAAGGAACAGGATCCCAGTTATTTGGGACCAGTTCAGTATTCAGGAATGTAGGGCTTAAAGAAATCTCTTAACTTTTTTCAGAGATGGTATATGGAAGGTAAACTTTGTCAAATGCATATATATTTGTTTGATTGAAGGGAAAAAACAATACAGGAATACTTTTATTTTCAATTCCAATTTTGAGCAAATTGGCTTCAGGAAATAGAGTAGACTGACTGATCCCATCACCAGTGATAACAAAATTTCTGGGCTAAATGCTGGAAAAAGATGGTCGACTGCAAGTTGAAACATTCAACACAAAACATAAAACAACAACACAGAAGACCAGAACACCCAACAAAACTTCATAAAGAAGGCAGGGAAGATTTAACTGCTATTGTTGTCTACGGAAAAATGGGGATAATTAATTGGGGGTTTTGTTCCACATGCAAGCTTATTAAAGCAACAGTCTTCTAAAAGACATGCCACCTTACTTAGGCACATTATTCTGATTCTTGGGATATCAGTCTTTGGTCTTACTCGTAAATGCTGCATGAGAAGAAGCAAATACTAATTTTAGTGTCTTTGTTTTGAACAGACCAGGGACTGAACCCTACACCCCCAAATTCAACGTCAGCATGTTTACCATATCACAACCAGTATTTTTTGTGTGTATATGATTCAACTATTTATTGTTGGCTTCATGTTCAAGCTATTTGGTAATCCTCATTTTTCTCTTTCGTAATAAAAAGTAAAATTACTGTAAAAGTATCAGTATTTGTGGATTCCAATTTTTCGAGGAAACATATTTGAAGTCTCTTTCGCGACTTGATATTTTCGCTAAATTAGTATTTTCTAATGTTGGAGAGTGTTACTATAGCTATGAATAAACAACACGAAAAAAGTAGAATGGAAGATTACCAGATCAAGATCTGCATTTTAATCAGATTATGAAAATTTTGATCTTACTTACTATTGATCCTGCTATTTTCTCTTTGAACTCTCTGACAGTTATCTGAAGAGTAGAAATATAGACTGCATATTATCCACAAAAGTACAACTAAAAAAAGTAATCAGCATAAAATGTACATAATATGATGTAGGTGTGAGCTCTAAAGTTAAGCCTTTTTCCTGTAGAGAAAACCTGCATTAAACTTGAGTGACCAAACAGCCCTGAAAACAATCATGTTAACATTTTGTAATGCTTCATGACCTTAGTGTGACATAGGGGAGATCATCCAGCACTCAGACCATACTTGGACTTTAGAGACCTTAACATAGAACAGGGCAGATGATTCAGCAGTCGCACACATTTGAACTTTTATTTGAAGACAGAATATGTCTAATGTATTATGACAGTTCATGATGTCATAAAGGCAGAAATGGTGACATCCATCCAGGAAAGTTCAAAGAAAAATTAATACAGTGTTAGCGATTTCATAAAGCAAATGTGTAGAACCTGTGGTGCAACAACAACATTCTCACATTTGTCTAAGGCACAGAAATTCATAGTCTAATCATTTAACACTATCCAACTGAGATTACTGTCATTTGTACCAATTTGTGTTTCATTAGAGTCAGTGGATAAACAATCCACACTCATTGCAAATGCTGGTATGCTTTTAATGATTACGGTAGTTGAACAGTCTTTACATTAATTAGAAGCTTTGTTCTGTAAAATTTTTAATAAACCATATTTATGGAATGTACAATGTAGCGCTACATGTACATGTACATGTGAGGGAGGTTGTTTCAGCAAAGTTGTTATTTTCAACTTGTCAAATAAAATTTAAACCTGACAACTACTGGTTTTACAAATTCTGCTTAAAAAAATAAAAATTAAAATAACAAAAATAATTCCACTTCAACAAGGTAAAATCATATCCTTTACACTAATCAACTAATACTATCACCCACACCTACAATCTCCTAACCTTTTTACAATTAACCTTACATTTTCTGGAACACAAAAACTTCTATTCTGTCCATCAAGAGTCTTCACTGTAACATCCATCATGTTGTCGCAGGCTTAAAACTACAACACAAAAATGTATAACTTGACCATGAGATACAAAAATTTTTACTACAAAAATCTCTTTGTCTGCTCAAGCCTGGCATTACACTCATCGTGAAAATTCAAAAAGTGTTTTGTATTATATGGCTAATTCTTTATAACAGATTAATATTGTGGACACTAACAATGTTTTTTGTTTGTTTGCTTGATTGGGGTTTAACGCCACTTTCAACAATTTTTCAGTCATATCACAGCGGTCAGTATTTACTGGTGGAGAACCACCAACCTTGGGCAGGTGATTGAAAAACCTTATCATGTGCAATGCGAGTCAAAGCCAACTTTTTTGCAGTATAAAGACAAGCGCAAACTCACGCCATATAGATCAAAGGCTAAAGTGATCTGTAAAGGTAGGTTTAAATCGACTACATAGACAACTTGGCCACCCGGGCCCCAACACTGATTTTTTTTTATACATATTGTAATTTCATTACATGCAGTCAGGAATCCTACTTTATACAGTCAACGGCAAAACCCTTTAGCGTTATTACAGAAATATAACACACATATTTTATTATAGTACAACTTAATGAGTTATTTCCTCTTGGATATTGGCTAAGAACTCCAGTCTATTACATCCTATAATTCAACATCAATTGGTTAATGCAATAATCTTGTAGTAAAATAGGAGTCAGAATCTACAATGGAATTCAGATCTGGTCATTAAGGTAAAACAAAACAGTTATAGGCTGGATCCTTGGACAACAGCTGTTTTGTTTGACCCTCTACCCGCAGGCTTCTGGCAAACAATTCAGTTCTTGGGTCAAACAAAACAGCTGTTGTCGTTGAACCAAGTCAATAACTGTATATTGTTAAAAACAAACCTCAATACCATGGCCTTTATATACAGTTTAGTTCAAGTTTCAAATCATCATGATTATGTGAAGAAAAGAGTACACTGTACAACATTTATGTTAACATTGATGCAAATTAAAAGCACCTTCATGAATTCATACAGTTCAGTACCTTTACATTTATGCGAGCATTCTCTCATTTTTATGGAATTTATTTTTGGATACTGGATTGTACATGGGAAAGATACAGTTTACATCCTTGCAACTTTGTTAATTCTTATATTTTATATGTAGTCTGTATCAAGTTATTTGATCTGATCAGTCTTATCATAAAATTACTGTTACAGGGTGGGGAGGCTCTCTGTATGCCTGCTTACCAATATTTGGTCCCTAGTGTACCTGATGAAGGTTAATCCAAAAATGCACTAAGTATGCAGTGAAATTTAGACATTTTCAATTGCTGTAATTCTATTTTGTATACAATCTGTTTTATTAACATGATAAAAGAAAGAAATGCAAGGCACTATTTTTTAAAGAACTTGTTTCCTGCCCCACAGAAATCTAGTGAACTAAAGGCAACAGCTTAACAAGAAATAATGAAGTGCAAAATCTAGAAAAGATGTGGATTGTGTCTTTCTGGCATATATTCCATATTCTTTCTTCTAAACCTTGTATGTTTCAATAATTCCAATGATTTCATTTTGATCAGATTGAAACCTTACAAAACTCTACTTCATGTTCAACATGTTCCGGTCACATAAATTTGAAACCTGGTATCCCAAGGTCAACATTTAAATGTCATGGGCAGAAAGTAATAGATTGTAATGAGAATCCTAAATGTGCTATACATAATTTAAAAATCACATGTTAAAGTACATGTAGTGTCCCTGACTGATTGTTATGAAAGAAATTTACCACAGAAGGTATTCACTTTTAAAAATTTTTCAGGTTTCATTTTTTATACATGTACCTTACTATATGTTCACTGGAAGCAAGAAGAAAAAAAAAATCTTAAAAAAAAAATTTTTCAACAGACATGACAGAGATTAATAATGTAACTACATATTCATGTACACCCCTAGTGTATAGTAAAAACTCAGCTACATGGTGAAAGTTCTGCTAAGGCCAGACCTGAGTGTTTTTCATACATTTTATTTAAAACTCTCTGTGTGTACTGTACATGAGAAAAAATATTATCCCATATTTTCTCTATCACCTGCAACTCTTTAAGAGTTCTGTGTAACAGGTCCATTGTTTACAAACAATGTTTATTCCATTCTTCAGATGCTGCTAACATGCTATCCTCGAGTAGGGATAAGCTTCGTAAATGAAAAAATCGTACTGTGATATATCAATACAATTTCACTGAATCATAATACGTATCTATACGTACCACATTCCCATTTCTTGCCTTTCATTCTTTTACTTTTTAATTATTTTGTATGGTAGTTCTAAAATTATTTTGGTATGATGCAGTAATCTTTATCTTTATGTATAAAAAAATATGTAATTTGGTCATATTTTTTACTTCTTTGTGTCAACAGCAGCTAATTTCTAGCATCAAGATGTTTAACTGTCCAAATATTTATTGTACCGGCAAAATATCGATGTTGTACCAGTGTACCGTTTTGTTAAATACATGTAATACCTTGATATATAGATATACCAGTATATCATTACACCTATCCTCCAGCTATTGGTTTTGAGGCATTGTGCGTCAATTGTGACATCATAAATACCGTAGGTTTAGACAGAAAATTCTGTCCCCTTTGTGCAAGTTTTCATTATCCCACATTTTCTTTTCTTCACTTGGACATTTAATTTATTTTTTTGATTATTTTTATGCCGCCCTGTGCAGTATAAAAGAAAATAACATAACAATTTGCACCAGTGTTAATAAAGAATATTAAAAAAAACAGAAATAACGTTTCCATGTGTTGTGATACCCCTGCTGCCGCTATGACTGCCATGAAAAGAGGAATG
>JAULBM010342964.1:0-12500 GCA_032357055.1 Geukensia granosissima
GTTAAAAATGTTTGATGAGCCACCACTAATGTTTAAATATGTATGAATTTTCAAAATTTTACTTGTACAAGTAAATTCTCTAAAAGGAGAAATGGACTTAACTTAAAAAAATAAAATAAATTAACTTGTACAGGTAAAAAATATTTACTTGTGCAAGTAGGATCCCTGACTGATATATGATCCTTGTCTTCATAAAAATGTCAAAACACTTGAAGTTACTGAACTAAGATGAAGAATGCAAAGAAGTTTTTCAATCAAAACCGGTAATATATCATATAAAACAAAAATTAAGATGATATCTTGACATGATCAAAATCTGGGTATCAGTCCTATATTTTATAAACCGAGTAGAAAATAAATTGTCAATTTGTGTCATCCCTTATTTTTTTTCGATTTCTGACTTTCCTTTGATTTTTTTTTTAAACTGAAGAAACAATAGTGTCGGGTACATCAAACAAATGAGGTTCGTAAATGATTGTTTTTTTTTTGTTGTTGAACCTTTCAACCTAGGTATCCTAACAGAGTTAAAGTATCGGCTTGATATCTACTAAACTGTCGAGCAGTGAAATGCTTTGAGCATATACTTCCTTGCTTTAGGTTATATGTTAATTTGTCAAAAGACCCCCCTCTATCAAATGGCATTTTGTACAAATGAATAATCACATCAAAAATATGGTTTCAGTTCTCAAGATTGCTTTTGAAATGACAAATTGTGTTTATAATTCTACCATATACCCAGGGAACCCATCTTTTGTTTATTAAAACAAAATACAACACACTTTTTCATCCTGAAATTGCTATATAGTTACACTGGAAAAATAATGTAAATAGCCAAACTGACGTCACACCACGTGTTGCCTCATTATCAGATGGAAAATATGCATACTGGGTCAATCAATGTTAAGCTTGTAAAATAATGCTCTTATCAGACTCCCTGGTGACTTACACACATAATTGTAGTAGTTTCATGTATTATAAGATGGAAGGATTAATTAAAAGTAAATTTTTGTGTAGTGTCCAGACTCCTTTAAACGACCTTTCAGGCCTTTGTTCCAAATCATGCTTTAGACGTTTTTCTTTCCTGTCCTCGTCTGTTGTAACTGGGATTGTATGTTTTTTCAAAGGTTTTGCATTGGCAGAAAATTTTATCCGCCATGCTGCCATGGTAGAATGAAAAAAAAAAACCTTGCTGACGAGGACACGAAAGAAAACCGACAGCACTATTCATTCAAATAAATCGTTGTTTTATTTCCGGATTAAAGGAAATGGATTCAAATGCTTCGAATTATGCCTTTTCTTAATGAAGGGAAGCAAGAAATGTTTTTATTTAAATTATGCGTTAATAAATTCATGGGAGTTGCCCACCTGTTTGATAACTCCAAATCAAGGGAGGAATATAGATCTAAAACAATATTACGACTGGTTTCCGGTCATGGCTGGTAATTTCAACTGCATGGTTTTATGACTTAAGGCCTGTTGCAATAACAAAGTTGGTAAACATTTATTTTTTACATAAAAAATCTGAGATGACTGGCATGAAGTAAACATTTGATGGGCCCTTCAACTGAAATATACTATCAGACATTAGGTCCGACAATATAAAAGCTGTAGTCGGACCCTAGCTAAATGTTGTCCATTGGTCCAAAGGTCCGGCGGATTTCAGCAGCTCTGAGGTGATAACTATTATATGCAGACTCACTATCATGACTACTTTGTCAGTAGATAGTTTCTCAGGTATACATGCAAGGCTGCTTCATGCATGTCATGTTATTTGACTGAACTGTTTTTATGATGCAGCAACTTTGATAAAGTTTGCGTAATTTGGTCTTTTTCCAGAAATGACACATGATAGGACAACCTTATTTGGTCTGCCAATTTTTTTTTAAGATATAACTTTGTCAAATTGCTTTATATTATCACATTAAAGTTCATTTCTCAAGAAGTCACTTGTAGACAAATCCCACTATTGTTTCTGTGCATAGAAATATGCAATGCTACTATGCTGAAGACGTTCTGTGACGTTCAGTATAGCACAATATGTTGCTGCTATGTTACCCTTTTTGTGCTATTACAAAACAGTGTACAGGGTAATTACCTCTTTTAAATATAATTAACTGCCCAGAAAAAGGAGAAGTATGAAGATCAATCCACTAATAATGCAGATATGGGTATTCAACATTGGAGTGTCCATATTTCGGAAATCATGTTTTTGACAATATTTGATGTGCATATATATTATTTGAAAAACATGTCAGTCTAACATATGCATTGTGTCATTGACCTTATTTTTATGGTCTACGAACAAAAGTCAACATGCTTAGATGGATTTTTCAGTAACTATACATGGTAGGTCAACAATGTTGGATGTCCTTATACATCAATAGGAATACATGTCATTCTGACACGTTTGATTTTCTTGTCATAATTAACAATGTCTGGCAGATGAAAAAAAATTTCAAGAACTCCGGCTCTAAATAACAAACTTGCATGACAATACCTTTTATGTCCGTTTTGATCATTTTGTTAGACAAAATTTCCAAAATATCAAGATTTTTGGTAAATACAGAGGTTTCCGAATCCATGAGTTTAATTTCTATTTCACTTTTCTGTATGTGGGTTTTGCCTGTAAATAATTTGTTTTATTGAATTATGTCTAAATTTATGGATTGCTATGACAAATGTGTTATATGCAGAACTTTTTGTATTATTCAACCAAAACTCACAAATCAGGTGTAGTTTTAATTGACACATCCTAAAGAACAAAACATATTCAAATTTCCTGAGTTTTCAAGAATAAATCAGTTTTACAAGCTGTTAGACATAGGACATGTAGGACTTAAAACAAAGACAATGTCATGACTGATTCCTAGTGAAGACAATAAACATTGCTTTATTTCAGGTGTCAGAAATCAACTTTGCTGACACATCACATTTGACTAATCTTCTCGAAAACCTTGTCAACACCTTCAAAGAATTTAAAGCCCATGAACATATAGAGAACAAATATATCATGAAGAAATTGAAAGATAAACTGAGAACTTTGTCCATCAGGAATACAGCTATTTGTAATTGTCACTCCGACAACAGACTGACTGATATGCTTGAACTTGTACAAGATGGCTACAAGTGTACACAGAAAACAGAAATTGATCGTAAGAATTTTGGCACCAAACTGAGAAAGGCATTGGAGGAATTCACAGAGAAATTCATTCCTCATATGGAGGAGGAAGAAGAGGTATTGATTTATTGCTTGTAAAGATTTAGGATAAAATGTAGTTTACTGAATGTTTAGAGGAGTATCTAAACTTGGCACTTTCAGATTTTACAACACATTGTATTCTATTTAAATTTTCCTCTGAAGATTATGATGTACGTTGGACAAATGGCCTTATCCTCGTTTTCATAGTTCAATGACTCGTAATTTTGCAGTTACAGCCAATATAGGTTTAATAACTAATATTTGTATTTAAATTCAGTAATTTGCTTTGATGGAAATCTTATTAATCATTGAAGCTTAGATGATGATATTTTCAGTAATAAGTGAGTATACACATACATTAGTTTCTGACAGTTATCTCCTTTTCATACTTCCTTGACTTCACAAAATGTAGCATATTTAATGTCAGAACTTCAGCATTTATAATGTAGGAAAAGGAGATGTGGTATGATTGTCCATTACAAACATCTACAAGGTGTCATAAGACCTTCAATAATAGACACATCTCCACTCCATATGGCAAGCTGTAAATTGCCGCCCCTGGATTATATTCAAATGTTAACAATCATTGGCCAGATAAGTATACAATGTTTAAAAATAAACATTTACAGGAAAAAAACACCACCTTCAACTGGATTGAGTATTGTAATAACCAGTAACCAAAGTACAGGCAGCTATTACAAAGCTGACATTATTTTTGTGAGACATATGCGCATCAACACTTGTATTGTAAGTCAGTATTTATGTGTTTTTAATGCAATTATTATTTTTGTACATTTTTAGGTCTTCCAACCATTGCTAATAAAATACTTTACTGTTGATGAACTGAAGCAGATAAAATATAAGGTTTTGGAAAAACATTTTTGTCGCAGTGATGAATGCAAAAAAGAAAGATTATTGCAGAAATCAGAGTTAACATTCAGTAAGTAAATCAACTGGAAACTGTAAAAAATTCAAATAATGGACAGACAGGAATAGACAGATTGCCAGTTAGTGCATTTTCCCGCAAAAAGTTTGGCTTCACTCTACAAATATCTGGACGTCACAATGTAAAATGATGCCATTTACAACGATTGATACAAGGTCATTCAGACAAATTCATTCATGAAATGGAATGTAATACATCTATTGTCAGAAACTTGTTCTTTTTCATAAATATGTCATTTTCACAGATTAATTGTATGGATACATGTACCTTGTCTGTGGTTTATTGTTACATATTCTTAACATAACTTCAAGTAGTGTACTTATTGATTTTATCACAGGAGCATAATTTGTGACATAGTATTTGGAAAAAAGTCAGAATCTTTATTTTTAAATTCAGAATTCAGGTCAAATGAAGATTTGGATAAAAAGGAAAGTTATACTTCTATTTAATCTCTATGAAATTAGTAGATGAATATCAGCATTATAAAGTAGTATTGTAAAACAGTGTAATATTTCATTAAGAATGTCAGAAAAACATGGTGGGCAATTTTCCCTGGTATTTGCACTAAGTGCAATATCACTTAAAAAACGTTACATCACCAACAAGGAAATGCTTGACTCTGCCATTCAGGAGAACTGCTTTACAACAAAAGGTTTTTTACATGAATACCTGTAAAGTAAAAATATTGTGCTACAAAGAATATTATTTGCACTGACAAGGTTGTGAAATATAATTTTCTTCTTGAGACAGTATTACCAGTATTCATGCCATAACCCTACAATATGTTTTTTTGTTGGTCCACATATAAGAAGGACTTTAAATTTTAGGTGATTCATCTGATGAAGAATGTACAGAGAAATTTGAACCTACTAAAGATAGTCACATGATTAGTAAAGTTGATCAGGTGACATCAGATGATCATGTGATTGACCGAGTACCAGATGAAGTGGCAATAAAAATATTTTCCTATTTGAATCCTCAAGACTTAGGTAGATGTGCAAAGGTTTCCCATCACTGGAATAATCTGGCTTTAGATGGCAGTTTATGGAGAAATTTTCTACCAGTCCAGTGGTCTAAAGGTACTGACTTTTACTGAAGTTAAAGCCAATTTTGTTGTGCAGTTAGGTTGATCCTTTTTCAAAATTGTTTTGGTTTTACTTCCTGCCAACACAACTGGGTGTGTCTTGAAAACAGAATTCTGAAGAAAAGATTATTTTTCACAGAAAATGACAGTGGTTAACTAAAAACAACTGTAATAAATTATCTTTTGTCATGTTCAATAACTCAGCTTACCTGCATTTGAATCAAATATAGAATAGCCTGAAACATGATATCACTAATGATTATTAAAGGACTAATTTGATATCTGGTCTGAAGCAATATCAGGATCTGCTTGTACCATCCCTCACCTCTTTGGTCTGTCATAGGTTTACTTGTTCTTTCCAAAAACTGGGCATATGTGTGCCATGGACACATTTTCTCTCTGTGACAAAATTGAAAAACACTTGTCATTGCTTGTTGCATGGCCAAATAAATTGTTTAGTTGAATTATTTTTTCATAAAATAACATATCATAATAGTATGAATGAAGTTTTGTAAAGGTTAAAGGATGAAGGTAGGTTTTTATTTCAATTATCAGCTGAGAAATAGAAGGTATGTCTAAAAAAGCAAGAGACGTAGTCCTGAGGTTTTTTTTAGACATAACCTTCTGTTTTGAAGCTATTTAATGAAATAATAAAAGTATAAAAATAGGAGATGTGGCATGATTGTCCATGAGACAGCCACCCACCAAGTGACAGTATCAGTAAAGATTCAAATAAATCTGAGGTGCGGTCAAAGAACTCAAACAAATTCTGTCATTAAAAGCCCGACAGAAAAAAGACTACAAGTCAAAAACAACAAATAAACAAATACAGGGCAAATCAAGAAGGAGTATGAGTTCTTCGCATAGGCCAAAGAAAGGGGCTGACATATGATTAGATTTAATCGATGATAAAAAAGTGTACTGAATCCTTTAACCAACTTACAAACCAACAAATAACAGAAAATGTTCATATTTTGTTGTATTGTGGTACCTTTCTTCACTTCATCTGGACGGGTCAAAATCACAATTCATAACAAACCTGCGTGTTTAAACAACACGCACAAGTAAACTTCATTTTAATGATAAAAGTGCTTTTATATAGAACAATAAAAAAAACTTCGTGAAAATTTTTGTTCATTTATAAATTGTGTGATATTGGATTTAATATCATGTTTCGCCAAAAATCTGGCAGGTTAGTGTGATTTAATCATGTTTATGTATAAGAAGCATAAATAATCCGTTTTAGCCATACTGCACCTTCTCCATTTGTGAAATTTAAACCTGCAAATGCATTTTTTCTTTGTTTCCTCTGCAGCTTTATCTGTACTTAAAGTTCAATATTAGAATGTTTCCATTTTCATCTGTTGACTACATATACATGTATTAATGTTTATTAATTTTCCTTTGGTGGCCCCGTTTAAATTACAGGGACACGCTCATTATAGTGACAGTAAGTTAAACGGCAGAATTATTAACTTCTAAAGGTAATGATTAACCGGTAAATGTGAATTATTAACCTGGAGTATTTGATTCGGAGTAGGTTTTATTTCAACAAAAGATTCTATTGAAGAATAGAATCAACCATTGCTGAAAATAAAATACCTTGCATAACAAAAGAAATTTTATGTTTTGGTTTGTATCACAAATTAAGGTATATATAATATTAGTGCTTCCGTCAAAACAAAGACAACTGGCATGTAATGTTAATCACAATAAAAAAGACTATATATTCATGTGTCACACCCAAAATTATACTGTCGATGTACATTGATTCCCAGGTTTTTATAAAACTTTAGCTATAATGTATAAGAAGCGATGTCAATGCAAGCTGACTGATATTTATGGAATAACAGCAGGATTAAAATTTCACATCACATGTTGGTTTAATTGGTCTTTTCATATCTTAGGATTTATATGAGTTGCATCCCATATGGGACGGTATAGCATCATAGGTGTAACTGTGAACTTTTTGTTTGATTTATTAATGCACATCAGAATAAATTTTTTGCTTGTAAATATTGTTGTTTTTATAAAAAAAAAATAGCAATATTTAATAGTTTCTCTCAATACAGCTATATTGATATACCTTCACACATGGGAGACAACTCTAACAAAAACATACAATGCATCCCTGGTTACGAAAATCTGAAATACCGGTAAACCTTTCATAAAATCATGTATCCAAAAATTTACAATTTACAATATAAACTATTGTTAACTAGAACATCTTTTGCAAAATTTCTTGATGAATTGGAAGTTTAACTTTTGTTTAATGGCTCCAACAGTTTTAGATTTATTTAGTTTAGTTGATAATCATCAATTTAAACTTGTGTTTGATGTGTCCTCCTGTCTTATGTTATATATAATTGTGTAGGGGACTGGAGATTTTCACCTTCAGTAGATGATGAAGCAGAGGAGCAAAAGCTGTTACAACAGGAGGAAGACTGGGATACAGTTATTGATGAAGATGCAGATGTGGACGAATCTGGAGAATGTGATGAACTACAGCTACAGGTAATGGAAAACATATAAACAAAAAAAGATGGGGTAAATGCCAAGGAGACAATAAAACATTCTCCATTAGAAAGAAAGAAATTTTGATCAAGAATTCCTGACAAGGCCTTGAAGAAAAGTAATCTCATTCCTTGTGAGAAGCTGTAGATTGTCCCAAACAAATGTAACCTGTATACACAGAATTCAGAAAATCTTATCATAAATACAGTGACAAAGTTAAAGACAAAGCATGATCAATGACCTTGACTTCTGACAGGCTTATGATGCATGTGGTTGGGTTAAAACTTGTTTTTACTGGATCCAAACCTACCTCCACATAAAAGCCTAAGGAAAAATCAAAGAAAACAAAAGCTGTAAAAGATATGTACTTTAAAACGCATAGAAGAGTGCACACAATCCAATAGAAAGTACCTTAACAGCGATAATAGGTCAGAGTACAAAAAAACTTGCAAAATGATCTTTCTAAAGAGTACATGTGATATCTTAATGAAATACAATCTGGTGATAAAATACAACTATATGTAAATAAAACTATGTCATATTATAAAGCCAATCATATGTATAATTATTCCATTTCTTTTTTGTTTTAAGACAAGAAAGGAAGCTGGCATGTTAACTTGTATGACAAAATATTTGTTGCCAAGAATCGGACAGAGTGTTAAAACCATTGATCTGAGGTACAGCAAAAGTCTTGTCAATGGTTTGGTAGGTATTATTTATTTTATTGAATTAAATAAGTTTCATTAACTTCTAAACATTAAACAACTATACAATGGGAGGTAACTCTAAATCAGACTGATGCAACAGCAGGTTAACTTAAATATGTGCCAACAAAAAAACTGTTAACTTGAAATTTTCATAGAACAAGCATACCATGTGAAGCATTCAGTACAAGCTTAAAACAATGGTCGAATTACAAGATCCTTTAATGTATACTTTGAAATTTAAACCATAACATTTATCTTCATAGGAACTATTCTTGTATGTTTTTCAGCTGTATAAGATATTGTCTTTATGTCCAATGGTTGAAGATCTGTTATTGATACATACACAGATATCTGATCTTGGCTTTAAAAGGTATGTAAATATGTTGCTTTTAATTTGTGATTTAGAATTATTATTTAGCATCCGAATAATTGGGTTGAAACAAAATTAAAACTAAGTTTTGTGAGTATGAATCATTTGGATGTTTGAACTGCATGTGACTGTCACAAGACATTGAAACTATAATGCTGTATATTACTTCAGGCCAATATTTTTTCATTTTCTGTTATATGGGACTTTTCAAGAAAAAATTTGGTGGAGTCTTTGGATTGTTTGCATCATCATAGACGGCACACTTCAAATAGGGAGAAGGTGTTTATAATGTATTTACTAGTGCCTTATCCTATTAGCATTTCTTTGGTAAAGAGGATATGTTTAAACAAAACTGCAATGTCATTTCACTGTAGTTTAAAATAAGAAAATTAATTTCTTCAAGTTCTGTGTTCACATTAATCATAGGGATGCTTACCCATAATAATGAAATGCGGACAGGTTATTCTTATTGGTAAGCTTAATAGGGTGAATGTGTACTTCATTCTAATTTTGAAATGTTTAGTTTGACAAAAGAATATTTCATTTATGATCACTAGTATTTATATCAGAATAAGATTTTCTTAAAAGAAACATTGCATTTTTTGGAGATTAAAATGATTTTTTAAAAAATTTTCAGTCTTGGTAAAAACGGATGTGGTAGAAACTTGAAGAAAGTAGACTTGACTGGTTGTAAATATATAACTGATGTTACATTAGAGAGTCTGTCAATGGCTTTACATTCTGAGACATTGGACAACAATTCTGTAACTGAGGAGTTGGATGAGCTCATGATCAGTGAAAAGAATGAATTTGAGTCGAATGAAAAAGGACAAAGAAAAGATTTGATCTGTCATTCAACCTGTGGACAGGATGAAAATATGAACATGATTTCCCAATCAGCTTATGAAAACTGTAAAGTGGAACCTATGAATGACATTGAGGACCATTATTACAGCAATCTGCCTAAAATCTCTGAAATCTCATCAAACCAATGTAACAAAACCAAAATTGGTGTCACCCACAGTGATGTGGAATGTGAAGTCACATCTCTGAAATTGACTTTAGTTGACGAGATGACTTCGCTGACACCTTCAGATACATGCTGTTGTTATCAGACTTGTGAATCAGTAAGACGTTTTATAAATCAGAAAGAAAAGACTTCTTGTGATCAAGCAATCAACACTGATTTACCACAGACAAATAGGACTAAAACTGTTGCTGTGAAATATGGACCTGGCAGTGTCTGTGGTGTCACAAATGAACTTGACTTTGGATCTGAAAGTGTCTGTGATATCACAAATGGACTTGAATTTCTTAGTTTATCTGGATGTTCCTATATAACAGATAGGGGAATAAGGTATGGTTTGAAATTTTATTTTGTTTTGCCTGCTACTTCTAAGTGGCAGTCTGGGAAGCAATTTTTTGTAAGCTTTTTATCCATGAAACTGTTTCACCCAGGTAAACTAAATTTGTAGTGTAGATATTTCATGATCTGAAGTTGTCGACCAATTATATGTCATTGGACCTTGACCTTATTTTCTTGGTTTAATGACTATTAGAAAATAAATCTGCAACAAGTTTCACATTCAACAATATTTGGTGTGTTCTTTCAATCATAGTTACAGCTGTCTGTCATATGTCATGTGTCATTGACCTCATTTTCATGGTTGAGTGACTATAGTCAGATTATAATGTTTTAGAAACTACACATAATAGGTCAACAGTTTTTGGTGTTCTTATTTATTCTTTAGTGTATATATATCAGTCATGCTTACTTAGGTGTCCTTGACCTCATTTTCACAGTCTAATGACTTGCAACAAATTCCCATGCCAAGGACAGTTTCTTTGTAACTATCTTTCAATAGGCTAACAATATTTGAAGTGGATAAACATTCTTAATCATTTTAATTGTGAATGTCTGACTACAATATGATTGGTCCCTTGACCTCCTTTATGGTCCAGTGACTTAATCTTTTTTTTTTTCTTGCTTAGTTTCATTTCTCAGGAGCTACAAGTCAGGTTAACAGAAGTTGACATGATAATTTATTATCATACAATTTTACATGATAATTATTGTTGAAGGTAAAATGTGTCTCCTTGTTGGGTCAACTTTTTGTTTTGCCTTGGTCCACATTAGTAAGTCTGGAATTCAATTTGCAGGTGAGACATTTCTGTGTCCACACTTGTTACCTCACCTTGCCATCAATTAGAGTCCATTGACTGTCTTTCATCCATTGTCTTTTTGTCAACAATTACAAAAAAATCTTGCCCCCTGAAACCACACAGCTATATTGAACCAAACTTTAATGGAATGGTCCTTGGATGGTAATGTACCAAAATGTCGTGGCTCGCCTTTCAAGATGGCCACCATTACTAAAATTAGTCAAATGAAGATGGTATATTTCAAAATCTCCTTGTCTGACACTACTGAGCCAATTGCAACCAAATTTTGGTCAATGGTCTCCTACCAAAATTTTATCCTGAATTACCACCCACCAAGCAAGATGGCTGTTTGCCACAGCCCAACTCAGTTCATCATTGGACCATATGGGAAATTCACTTGAAAATCTTCTTGTCTAACACTACTGAGACTTTTACCAAAATTGTTCCTGGCATCCCCACCTACCAACCAAGATGACTGCCACAACAGAACTAGTAAGTAGTTAAGCATACATGTAAGACCCTATTGGAAATTTACTTGAAAATCTTCTTGTCTGAAACTACCTTTTGCAACTAAACTTTGGTGGAAAGATCCTTCCATGGTCTGTAACAAACACTGCCCTTCTTTGCTAGGTTTTCTGTGACCATAAATTGTCATTTCACCAGTATACCTGTTCATTTATTGACTGGGTTTGATTACAATATTAATTTGTTTGACCCAAAGACTGAACCATTGCCCGAAGTTGTAGGTAACAGTTCAGTCAGAGGGTAAAACAAAACAGCTGTTGTCCGAAGATTCTGTCTATAACTGTTTTGTTATACCTTTGTCAATCAGAACTGATCAAATGATTTGATCAACAAAGAAATTAAGCTATGCCCACACAGTCAACAGACAAAACTGATACGAGGGCAACTTCTATACCTGTTGCCCCCTGCAATAGAAAATGATTACTGTTGCAAAACAGTTGAAATATATCACATTCTATTGCAATAACTTTTCATATATACACCATAGGAAGATTTTATAAAGGTTTAACAATTAAGTATGCTTAATTTTCTATTGGCTGATCACATCATGTGATCGTTCTCATTGACAAACGTTTAGACTGTATCGGTGCGGGTAACAGTTCAGTCCTTGTGTCAAACAAAACAGCTGTTGTCCTTAGACCCTGTCAACAGCTGTATATTGTTTCAACTGGAATTATATACTCTGGAACCCCTAATTTTAACATTTTGCTTTTCTCCTGAAGAACTGCATTTTGCATGTTTTTATGCCCCCAACCCCTTCCGCAAGGTGACTGGGGCATTAAGTTTTACCTGTATGTACGTACATTTACAAATGTATGTCCTGAAAGCAGTTTCCAATCAATAACATTTGTCAGCCAATGAAATGATTTGAAATTTAGATACATATATGTTGTTAATGGTTAAGAAATTCAGGTCAGGTATCGTTCTATAGTTTTGACGTCATAATGCAATCCTATGTAAATTTCAGCATTTTGGCCATTTTTCAGAGTTTG
>JAULBM010342975.1:0-12500 GCA_032357055.1 Geukensia granosissima
TTGTGTGTTCTATATTTGTCTTTCGTTTTATTTTGTTGGCCATGGTCTTGTCTGTCTTCCGACTTAACGATTTCTGTATGCACCTTTGGTATCTTCGAATTTTTTTTCTTAAATAACGTTTAAACTCAATGTCCTCTTTACTTGTGCACCTCTCACATCATATTTTCATTAAAACCATGTGTCCTAAACACAGCCAATTTGTTTATAGAGAAAGTGCATGAACAAGGAAATGTTGCGCCTAGGTTGAAGTTATCACTCCAGAATTTTTTTATGGTCAACACCACAATCTTTGCAGTTGCTATGGAGTGTCCTTTTCATAGATGAAGACGGATATTTTACTGTGAAGCTGTTGAGTAACCTACAATTAGACTATTTACTTTTCCATCTAAAAGTTGTCGTTCCCTTTAACCCCGAAATTGTTACCGGATTGGAAAATGCACACTGCGGTGGTTGTCTATAAGTCGGCAGAAATAACCAACCCTTTCGGACCCCCTGATTTCACACCCGAGTTTTTATTGGGCCCGCACTGTTTATTGTTGTATGTTTTTAGTTTTATAGAATAGAATATTTTATTGTTCCATAATGACCCCACAAGGGGAATGTTAATACATACATAACACAACCATACATGTAATTGAACATTTAACAGATAAGTCATTATTGAACAGTACCAGAAATGCGTAGAGCTTTAAAACATTATATCATATTATATATTGATTCATCATCAAATACAATAAATATGACAATTTGTAAATTGACCCTTAAGGACTATGCCCATGTTTATTATCCAGGCCATTAATAATAATATATCTACCCAAATCAATTATTTATTATAATCTTTATTGTTAAAAGCCGTATACATTTTGCCTCATGAGACAGGTACTGAAAGTTTGGACACAATTTGTTATTTTTTTTTTAAATAATCTGTTTCTGTTATCATTATATAATGGACAACTTTAAATGAAATGAAATTCATCTTCAATTCTATTTAAATAACATCTTTCACATATACGTTGTGACCTTTCAATAGGTTTTTTTGTAACGATCAGTCTCTATCTTGAACTCATGTGCACTTATTCTGAGTTTTCATAACGCACTTCGCAATTTAAAATTGTTAATAGATAAATAGGTTTCTTCAGAAAAAGATTGCTTTATCTTAAAATAGGCATCTAACTTTCCTTTAGAATCTATAATGCGTATATTATTTTGGAAACGTAGAAAACTCTGGCATAATTTGTTTTTGACTAAAATTATCAGAGAAGTAAGGCTAATGTCAAAAATGTTTATATCAAGTTTTTGTAGAATGAAATTAACGGAATAAAACCAACAATCAGTTTTTTCTAAATATATTTTCTGATTAGCAATAAGTGCATCTTTTAATAAGCCTTTCTCCATGTTTTTAATTCTATACCAATATTTCGGCAATGAGATGACAACAGAGAGATACAAAGGATAACGACCTGTTTCATTTAATATAGGTATATATATTGCCTTCTTATTAACACCCAAAATATTTTTCAAGTATATCAAGTGAGATTCATCTAAAAAGTCATCAGTGAAAATCCGTTGGAATAAATATTCATCTTCTTTTGAGCATGCGGCAGAGTAAGTTTTAAACATTCCTGTGATTTCACTGCATACATTAACATTGGTTTAACTGTATGATCATATAAATGTAATTAGGTATTAACACTAGGATTAGAAGAGGACACAGTCCGTTATGTAAACCATGTTTCATGTTTCGTCTTGTTAATGTTCTCATGATTGCCGTGTTTATCGACATCCACCTAAGTCTTGCCTTTCTGCTTGCATCGCCTCCCTTTAGCGATTAATCGTATTATAAATACAATTGTTGGACATTATTTGACACGATAAAAGCGATCGAATATCTTCTTGATATTATTAATGTACGATTTGGGAACCATTTCTATCAGCAAATAGTTGACATACCCATAGGCACAATCTGGGCTCAAATCATTGCAGATTAAATTTATATTGTTATGCATCACAGTTTAATAATACTTTTAATTATTTGGATGATGTTTTAGTTTAAATACTCTTAATTAGATTGCTATATATAGACAGCTTCACCCTTGCATCTTGGTGCCGCTTGGTATCGAACCAATTGATTTGATAGTGAAAACAAGAGAAAGCGGAAATATATGTTGGTTGTTTCGTACCGTTGTTACTGTTACTTTTGGCAAAGTTGTGTTAATATGGAATAACCAGCGTGCCGTCCAAATGCAAAGTTTGTTAAGTTGGCACTGAACCATTTAATCCTTTATTCTGATATAATTTATATTCAGATGTAATTTAATAATAATTTACAATTTCAAGTTTACTTTTTCGCAAGCTTTATCGTTGGGTTTGGTCGTTTTATCGTCCAATGATCTACTAGTGTTACGTATTTTCCAAATTTTTCTTAAAATCTAGTCAGTTTTCCTATAAAACTTCCTTTGCCTGGTTATTGAAGAACAAGTTCAATGGAATAATAATCTGAACACATAAAAATTGGGAAGACATTTATCATAATTAGAAACCTCATCTTCTATAAAAATACAAAATAGCAAAATCTTAAATGTGGCATTCTTTACAATCTTGAGTATGAATAAAATCTTAATGGGGTTAAAAAACCAATCTTGGTAGCTTCTGTTATGTTACAAGATAAATTTTAATCCATTTGATCTGAGAATGTACAGTAACTAAGATTTTTTGTTTGAATTAGTAAACCTCATTTCAAGTTATGTAACTATTTACCTCTCTGCATGGTTGTGAAAAGGACTCCCCTTCGGTCAGTGATGCAACGAACATTTTTAAAAGAACATATTAATTTGAAATCTGCTAGTAATCTTTTTAAAACACCTGCATCTGTGGAGGATAAAGATATAAAACGACGGCCCATGATAGATGTTCTTCCTAAAATAATGTTGTTTTTTGTGATTATTGTTTTGTTAAAACTGAGTACAACGACGGGTGTCACTAGTGGAGCAGGAGTTGCTTACCCTTTCGGAGCACCTGAACTGACCATGGTTTTTTAAGTGTTCGTGTTTCTCCAGCATTTGTTTATAGTGTAGTGTTGTGTGTTGCGTTTTTTTTTTTTCGTTTCATTGATGGCCATGGTCTTGTCTGTTTTCCGACTTAACGATTACTCTCTGCCCTTTTGGTATCTTCGAATTCCTTTTACTAAGATAAAAAAGAACATTGTCTCAGGAAAAATTTATGAAATAAAGTGAAATGCTGAATGAAAAGTAAATGATATAGGTTAAACCTAGAGAGAATGCACTCCAACCACAAAAACCAGGGGAATCTAAAAAAAAAACAAATCTAGAGGCATCCACAAGACCTTCAACATGGATGAAATGCCACTTCTTGTGAAAAGTTCTACATGTATACGTATAATACATGATATGGGTACTATCTAAAATTTATCAAATAATATAAAGGAACCAAACCTCGACGTTTGTGTTATCGTCAGTGAATTGAAGCAATTAAGTTATATGGGCTCTTAAGGCGTTTTAAACTTGCTGTATGTAATGATTTTATCTGTTAGTTTTTGCGAATATAAATGTAATGTTGTTTACTTGTAATCGGTTTGTTTTGGTAATAATGATTTGTCAACACTACATCCGTCTTCTCATTTAGTGTTTAGACCCACAGAGTGAAATATACGGTCTAATTAGATGAAAATATTGTTAATGGAAACAAACCAGACTGCACTTTTCTTTCCATAGAAAGGACATGAATACAAAATATATACCAGGACTTAATTACATCTAGACTTATTCAGAGGGTTCGTACGTAAAGAAATGTTTTAATGAGTTTAATTCACTGACTTGCTAGTTCTGTCATCCTGTATACCACTATACCCCATTCAAAACGCAAGGAAAAGTTAAAACCTTTGGATTACCTTTGTTGACAAAGACAAATATTTAGGGACAAACTTTATTTTGTAATTTATTAACCAGTCTAGGGAGGAACAAATTTTTATTTTGTTATTAACCACTTTGACTCCAATAAAAAGTACTGTGAACATAACATTTGCAGAATGCTTGATTTCTTGACTGACAACATTTTTGTAATGTTTTGGGGACGTGTATTTCAGCAGACTGTCGGGCATTCAAATGGTGACCAACTGTGCACGTCTTCTTGTCGATTTTTTATTCCATTATTTGTTTGAAGCTGACTTATAAAAAAAGCTGACTCATCTTTTGGTTTCACGTTCTGCTATATAGATGATGTTCTTTCACTGAAAAATTTTAAAATTAGTGACCATGTTGACGGCATCTATCCTGTTAAACTTGAAAACAAGGATACGACAGAAATAGACGGATATGCTTCATTACTAGACTTACACTTAGAAAATGACAGAAAGGGTGGGTTAAGAACAAAACTTAACGACAAGAGACACGATTTTTCCATTTTAAACTTTCCTTTCATTTGTAGCAACATTCCAGCTACAAAAACATACGGAGTGTATATATTTCTTAGTTGATAAGCTCCTCCAGAGCATTTGCTTCCGTTTAGGATTTAATTGATAGAGTGTTGCTGCTGTCAAGAAAGCTAATGAGGTTTTCTCGTTGAAAGATTAAAGTCTTCCGCTTCTTTTTTGTTGGCCGCGATCGTATCTGCCTTCTGACTTAACGATTTTATCTTCCCCTTAGGTATTTTCAAATTCTTTTTACCTTTATTTCAGCACTTGAACTAGCCGATTAGTCACTGAATTTGCATGTTTTTGCTTTCATATAGAAAAACCTGGGATAATATTCAAATAAATCGATCATATATGAATCATGATGATGTATTGAAAAAAGGTATCAGAATAAATTCAGCAATTTGAAATTTTTCTTGACAAGAAAAAAATCATGTGTTTTTGTCTTAAAAAACCAATTCAAGTAGACAATTATAATTCCAATTGCACAATGCCGATACCAGTATTGAATCTTTTATATTAACATGCGTTAAGGCTGCAAACTAAAGAACAAACTAAGGTAGTGGATTTGGATGCGAATAACTTAACTTTCACAATACACGTACTATATCCAGATTACGATCTTTTCAACTGACCACTACAACCCCTTTTCAAAACAAAAGCGAAAAATCCATAATTGGGTTGCTATATATGTGTATACAATAGACTGATTGTTAAACAACACTGTACAACGCACTTATTGAAAGATTCAATTCCAGTGTTAATGGTTGCCTCGAACTACTAGTGTTTTGAAAAACGTACATGCAGTTTGACTTCCAGCTTCTTTGTTTCCCTCTTGTCTTAATGTCGAATTCATTTATAATCTTTAGGTTAATCTGATTTTTTTAAATGTTAGGCATTAGCTTATACGTCTGGACTAAAGAAAACTTTTTTTTTCGATTTTGAATGAATCAACATAGAGACATGTCTGTTTGTCAATTCTAGAAACTGCACATATTCAGATATTGCATGTCCTTTCTTTATGACATACTGTCTAAGCAGTCATGTGGCTTGAAAAAATGAAGGACATTTATACATGTATTATGGTAAAATACATGTCAATGCTTTGTAAACCAATATTTCCTTATATTTGAATTGCCATTACTTATATTTAATTCCTAATGTATACCTTCATTAATCCTGCAATCACAACAAATATTGACCTACTATATATATTGCGCAATATCAAAAGTTCTATCATTTCCTTAAGCTGTTACAAATAAGTTTAATAATCGACAAGAGAGTCAGAAAAAGGCGATGAAGACTAAATATAAGCGACAGAATGTTATTATAGGAGATCATTGCTTTGTTTACCAGAATGATAATATCCATAGGGACCTTTACGCCGAGATGAATGAGAGAGATTGAGTTAAGATAACCAAAAAGTATCTGCTTATTGCTGGATTGCTATGCCAGAAACGTCATCTTCCTAATAAAGTCAAAGAAAAATGGAATCAACGTATATATATTTCATATTAGCGTAGTCGCCTGATAATGGAATTATCAACTTAGTAAGATCAAACGGAAAACACATAAACCACAGAAAAGGCACGTTTTTATCAATTCTGTCTCTGGTCAAACAATTTCAGAGCATGGAGTAGAAACCCAAATTATTACAACTAATATTAATCGATAAATAATAAAATCATTAAACAAGAAAGATAAAATGAGGTCCAATATTTTAACTAACACGGTCTTTATTTAGGGATTAAGGAACAAAAGAAAATGTATATCTAATTAAAATAAAGTTCCACACTTTTTGGTTTTGTTGGCTTTATGATGATCTCTGATCTAGATAACCAAACAGTTTAAACCAAGAAAAAATTGACAGTTTGCAACACTGATATGGTTAATGTCTAATGAAGAGAGACATAATAATCCCATGTCTGTTATTACAATAATATTGATCTACTGACAGTACTGCTGTATGTTATTCAAGACATATGTCACGTCCCTAGTGCACTTTTTACCGTCATGGCAATATTTAATTCTTACAAGACATATGTCATCTTCATTATTGAAAAGGTCTAGGGAATTGATAACTGTTTTAAGACATGTTTAAATAAGGTGGGACGGAAATAATAATACTTCCGTGAATAATCGTACATGAACGGGCATCAAAAAGCATATTTTGCCACTATCGTTCACAGCATTTACTTTTTTATACTCATGTTGGGAGCAATGGTCAATCATGTGTCATATAACCAACGATGGGGAATAAGCGTAACATTTTGTAGCACAAAATCCCGTAATGAATGAATTGTTAGTTTCAAATGCAGATAATCCATGCTTAAATTGTATGGCGCAAAATAAATGAACCGTAAAACTAGTGATATAGAACAGGCTTCGTCAACAAAAAATACGGGGCTTTCATCACTATATATAACTTCTTCACTGGTAGTAAGTATTTGCTTACATTTCTTACTGTTTATGATTAAATCTTCGTATGTTGCCAATCTTTCGGATGCAAGCGATATCCACCAATTTACCTTTTTCAGTGAGGCTTATGAAAAAGGATCAGCCAATGAGCTTTGTTTTACAGAAAGGTTCAAGATCGCTCTATAATAGTTATAAAGCACCAAAAACAATATATACTTTATAGCAGAGATGAAGTAAAAATAATTCGGAAATACCAAAGAGGCAGAAATCGTTTAATAAGAAGACAGAAAGACCATGGCCAACAAAAAAACAACAAAAGACAAACATACACTGTAGCACGCACATCACTATACCAACAACTTAACCTAGAGTAGTACGAACCCTGAAACAAGTTGAGGTCAGCAACTCCTGGACAAAGACGATGTATAGTCGCAATCGGGGTTAGGAACAACCACTATTGGAACGGATTTGTTGTCACGACAGTTGGAAGATGTCCATGGTCATTTGTAAAACGTATATTTCGTATGGGTCAACTAAATGATGATGGCGACCGAAAAAGTTTCGGAGTGAAGACTTAAATCTTTCCTTGAGAAACTATTGGTTCAGTAGCTTTCTTGTCAGCAGCAACGCTCTATCAAATAAAATCTGATATGAAGCCCACACCCTGGAGTAGCATATCAAATGAGAAATATACATTCCGTATGCAGGTGAGGCTGAATTGTTGCTGGAAATGAACGGAAAGTTTACATAGGAAATAAATCACTGCATGACTTCCTCGACAAATCAAATGCAGATATTCTTGATTCAACACCAGAATATTTTTGTAATAAAAGCCACTCATTGAGAGTCAAATGCAAAAAACCATCAAAATCGGATGAAAAATAACAATTTATCATCTCCATGCACAAAAACGGTAAAAGTTACAAAAATGCTTGGAATAACTTTATTTGTTTCATTTTTCAAAAGGAATCATTTGAAAAAAACCTTCGAAATCGGATGATATAAAAAAAGTTTCGAAATTATAGTGAGGACATTTTTGTAACCCCTATATCTCAATAACAGTAAGAGATGGGTCATGACGCTTGTTGCTTGTTATGTTTGCCTTTTCATGAGGAATACAAAGAAAAAACCCATAAAATTGGACAAAAAATTAAATAATTGCCTTTCGGACGGGCGGAGCTAGATCACCCAAAATCAGTCCCAACCTGTATGCCATTTAAGTCCAGTGTAGAAAACCCATGCGAGAGATCAAACGTGCATAGTCCAAAGAGACAAGACAAATTGGAACCAAACTAAAAAAAACGTAAACAAAAGGAAAAATAGCTTGGTATCCACGAACTCCTTTACAGAACAATAGTGGGATCAGGTGCTCATGAAGAGTAAGCAGTCGCTGTCTTGAGTCCTTGATGTCAAAATAGGTGTCAAATCCGGAAGGAATCGCATGAACTCCTTTATAAACATGAGTGGGATCATGGGTTATGAAGGGTAATCATCCCCTGTCTTGCGCGCAGCATCCGTCGTTGAATTCTTAATCTAAATCCGGGTTAACGTAAATCCAAGAAGAGGTCAACTTATTTTTGCATTACCGGTAACAGGTCCTTAACTTGTTTAGATACACTGATAGCATATGGATCAACCAATTCGTGATGACGTCCATTAAAATTTAGGACGGACGACTTCATGTTATGGCTCATTTATACTTCCAATGCGATGCGACGTCGCTTCAAAATGGCTGGATGTTTATACTTGTCGTAGTTTGTTTATTATTTTATTCTCAGAGAAAAGCTCGCGACGAAGTATAAATGAGCCCTTACTTTTCAGCAAAATGCTTGTTTCTAAATAAGTATATAACATGGATAGATTTAAACATCAAAATTCACCATACTTATACAAACGAAGTAAACTTAAAAGTTGTACTTAATAGTGATTATTTTAAAATAGAGATAATAAACACAAAAAGGCAAAAAATATTACATAAAACAATAGGTAAAATCATGTAACTTTGTTTCTTACCTCTCCTGGCAGATGTATGTAATTTGAGGGCTGCTAAAATACGTTTGAATTATCTAAAGAAATTACTTTTACCTTTTAGCAAGTATTCAACTGATCACATTACGTCTGCTATGTAGGTGTAAATTGTTTTAAAGTATATTCATATGATATCCAAGATAATTGTTATATATGCACCATTAGATTTACGCCGTTGTCTCTCTAAAGGAACATAGTTATGTTAGACACATTTGTATACCTATTAAACAATGTTTAATATTTATTTAATAAATTATATACTTTATTATTTCAGATCATCAAAATTGTGAAAAGGTGGGAATGAGCGCATGTGAACTATCAATTCTATAACAATGTATTCCAAAAAATAATTAAATCGGAAAAATAAATCTGCGGTTCTAATTACTTATCAGACGTGAAGCTATTTAAAAAGACACGTTGCTTTATCGGGAAAACAACAAAACGAGAAGAAGTCTTTTTATGACACTTTTGTTGAAAATAAGTAACTATTTATGGAATTTGCTAAAAAATCCAATTAAAGATAGACTTAAACTAGAAACACCAGCAGACCGATTAAAATTCGTCGGTTTGGAATATAAACCTAAAAAGAGATAATATTGGTGTCCTTTCACTGAATTATTCTAAATTTGGTGACTTTGTCGATATGATATATCCCATTGATCTTGATATCAAAGATACTACAGAAACAGAAAGATCTGTTACATACCTAGACTTACACCTAGAAATTGACAATAAGGGCGGCTTAAGAACAAAACTTTACGACAAGAGATGACTTTGATTTTCCCATTGTAAACTTTCCGTTGATGTCGAGCTACATTCCAGCGCACTTGTATACGGATTGTATATTCCACAGTTGATACGCTACTACAGGGTTTGTGCTTCCAATAATGATTTTATTGATAGAGGGTTGCGGCAGACAAGAAAACTACTTAGCAAAAGGTTTCTCGGGGAAAGATTAGAGTCATCACTCCAGAAATTTTCGGTCGCCATCATGATTTGGTTGACCGATACGAAATGTCCATTTCACAAATGACAATATATATCTTCCCACTGTCGTGACTACAAACCGTTCATATACCGGTTATATAAATTTAAACATATTTTATTGTTAAAAAATAAACAAATGGATAAGTCACAAGTTTGTCTCTCCAATACATACATGTCAATACACTAAATTGAACATCAACAAATAAATTTGTATGTAAATCATTAATATGTTATATGTAATATGAGGACAAGAAATTTTGAAATCGATTTGAAATGTTCTAATGAATTTCATTAAAAAATTTACAATTCGAGTAAACCTTTCGGCCCACCTACTGTAATAAATGATCGAATATCGTGTGTAAGTGACAAATAGGATTAGTTTTGCCTATGAAGCGTTCGACAATAAAAGTGAAATAGATAAGAAATTAGTGCATTGCATTTGTTTCCTATCCGAGAGTGCAAAATACCTGTCAGTCTGTCAACATGATAAAATTAACTCGGTGGTTTTTCAATTTTGAAATATAAATTGTGCAAGTTTAATTTAAATGAAGAAAACGTGGGAAGTTTCCTAATGAAGATTCAAAAGAATTAAATAATTTAATACATGATGGAAAGTAGGATTGTTGATAAATTGTAAAACGATTTGGGGTTTCTGAAACATAGGGTGGAACCAAATTGTGAAGATATTCTTAATCATTAAAAAAAGTAATAATTTCAAACTTCCCCCCTGCTACTTAGTTTTTACCAGCACTATTCCCCGTAAATAGATTTTCTCTAGCATAAGAGATATGAAGACAATAAATTTTGAAATCGATTTGAAATGTTCTAATGAATTTCATTCAAAAATTTACAATTCGAGTAGACCTTTTGGCCAACCTACGTTAATAAATGATCGAATATCGTGTATAAGTGACAAATAGGACTAGTTTTCCCTATGAAGCGTTCGACGATAACAGTGAGTACATGTATGTTATTTTTTATTTATAGTAGATTATTATGATTGGCAAAGTGAAATCCATTGAAAAGTGACAGCATTATTTTATAAACACCAACAAGGTTATGCAGAGATTATGCGTACACACGTATGTATTTACTATCAAAATAACAGATAGACAGATAAATGATGTCATGGTTTTCTAAAAGAAAACCGTTTGCTCTGTTTTATATACTTTTGTACAGATGAAAATATCGCATAGTTCAGTAAATAAAAAGGGGGATATGGAGTAAATATTCATGACACAAAAATCTCATTTGTCCAAGAAAATTCCAAGCTTTGATTGTTGTTCGTCATCTTAAGTCACAGTGAGACCTTCAACACGGAGTAAAAACTCGCACCTCACTGTAAGTTCAAGACATCCCTTAGCACCGGTTTGACTGGAATTCTTTGCTAGATGTCGACGATTGAAGAACAATAATTTCAGATATACACGGGCGAAGAAATCTAACAAAATATGTCATAAGTTGCCCGACAGTAATACATATAAAATCAAATACAACGTTTAAACAAACACAGGGCACATCAATATTTAATGTTAAATGTTAAATGACTTGGCTGTTAAGGTCAAAATCAAAAGATTCCTAACAAATAAAAATAATTCCGTAGTGACAGGAATACTATTAGACACCAACATAGCTACTTCAGTTAACATCTGTATTTTCTCTACGTTAAATTTTACACAATATAGACGATGGTGTTTAGCATTTTCTCCAATATGACCACAAAAACAATTTGCATCATGTGTCAAATTTGCTTAAAATAGATAAAAAATTAGTGCATTGCATTTGTTTTCTATCCGAGAGTGCAAAATACCTGTCAGTCTGTCAACATGATAATTTTTAAAATATAAATTGTGCAAGTTTAATTTAAACGAAGAAAACGTGGGGAGTTTCCTAATGAAAAATCAAAAGAATTACATAATTTAATACATAATGGAAAGTAGGATTGTTGATATATTGTTAAACGATTTGGGGTTTCTGAAACATAGGTTGGAACCAAATCATGAAGATATTCTTAATTATTAAAAAAGTAATTATTTTAAAACTTCTCTCCTGGTACTTAGTTTTTACCAGCACTATTCCCGGTAAATAGATTTTCTCTAGCATAAGCGGGTAATCCAGTTACAATGCGAGTCACCTTGGTTTGATGTTTTTCTAGTCTGTCTGAAATAATTTGTTCACAATTATTTCGAACTTGTGAAGCATATTCCAATATGGGTCAAATAAAATAAAATATATCTTTTCTTAATATTCCCCTTTTAATCTAAATTTTAATTTTCGTAACATATTCAATTGTTTAGAAATCTTTCCACCAGCATATCAATATGTTTGGTCCACTTACAATCATTAATAAAAATAACACCTAGATGTTTATAGACAATAACATGAGCAAGTAAAGAACCTACAAATTCAAAGGATAAATCATTCTAAGAGGTTCTCGTATAGAAAATCAAAATATTAGTTTTCTGGGGATTAAAGGGGTAGAGCCACGAATGTGGTATTTTGGCCCTCCAAATTAGCCAAAGAAATTTTGAAACCTTAAATAAGGCAATCCAGCGTATAAAAACCCCAGACATTTGAATTCTTAGTTCCAATAAATTTTTCTAGTCAACAACAATAATAAGGTTAAATATGACCATGC
>JAULBM010342986.1:0-12498 GCA_032357055.1 Geukensia granosissima
CTACACATGGTGTCTAAGCTTCAGGTAAAGTTTCATTGAAATCCTTTGAGCGGTGTAGGAGGAGATGCGCTTACAATCTATGTGGACAGACGGACAGACAGACAGGGTGATTCCTATATACCCCCCCAAACAATGTTTGGGGGGGGTATAAAAAGATGTATAAAATCAATGGCATATTTCTACACTTTGGACATTTGAAATTTTGGCTAAATTCCAAAAAGTTTAAAGCCTTAATTTACCTTTTCCATTTACAAAAATGTAAATGGATTTTAATATCAGATTTTTATACATCATGAATCTATCATAGATTAAGTTTAATTCAGAATAAGATTTATAAGGTCAGCAAAAATTAACATATATCTACCTGGCTACCCCTCCATAATCAAGGCCTTCCTCGCCTTTGAACTTGACCATCAATCTTTTCCGTAAATCCTTGGCTCGTAATTTCATTACTTGCCTATAGGAATCCTGAAATAAAATTTTAAAAATCTAAACTAACAATTAGAAATCATATTGACTAAGAAGATATTGAACAGCTGCAAATTTAGGGGATAGGTAAAAAAAACCTATTTGAGCTAAGTCAGTTTTCATAATGGAATCTCTGCTTATGAATATGACAGGTATAGACAAACTGTATATTAGATTTGTCTGTGACATGCATGATTGCTACTGTATAGTACTACAGACAATGCTGTTATGTCATTACTGGAGCCCAGCCATTACCAGGTAATTAGTTGGTGAAGAAATAAACACCTTTCATAAACTCAATACATATGTTTTATGTCTAGGCCAATTAAGATACAACAGAAAATATAAAAAATGTCTGATTTCCATAACCTTCTTCTCAGTATGTTTAATAAGATCCCCAAAATACCAGGATATTACTGATAGCTATTTCTTTCAAAAATCTTAATAAGAAAAGAAGATTGCCTTTCATAAAAATAAAATGTATATCTATAATTAAAAATTCATCCCCAAAATATACCTGCCAGAAATATAAATTATACATTTAATAGACAAATGTTATGTAATCTCATCACAATCATCATAAACATACCCATTGATGATAAAGTTAACATTAAAAAGCAATTATTTATTTACCACAAAATGAGGAACACTACTTTGATCTGTGTTTAATTAGTAAAATAATTATTGTAAATCATAAATTTGTTGTCACTAATCATAATTATGTCACTTAAGAACCACATTTCTAGATACGATTGCACAAAATTCTTAGTTTATCTAAAAATACATAGACAAATTTTATTGATCTTCTTCTGTGTGGTCTGTTAGTGACATATTATTATACATGAATGCAGTTACCGATTCATTAAGAAGGGATGTTAATGAAATTAATTTGTGGACACCAGATTTGCAGTTTACGGGAAAAAGAAAATCTACAAACAAATAAAGCATATGCATTGCCTTTACAGTGAGTTAGGTTATTTAAATCGTTTGCCAGTCTAATTACATTTTAAGACTGTAGACAATATAAAAATAAAAGAAACTGATCATTTTGTTGTTTATCATTGTTTATACTTTATCCTATTTTGTAGCCTGGATGACCCATGACCTTCTTTTTGAATTTTGCTGCTAGCTCACCATTAACCCAAAATCAAGTCATGAGGAAAAAAGGTGGATCTCAAAATGAGGACACCCAAAGAACATTGTCATAACCTTGATTTGAAAGCCAAATTAAATAATGTGACAAATATAAATTGTGACATCAAAATAGAAACAACGTCCATGTTTGTTCACTGCCTTACCGTACCTCTATTTTGACCCATTTACATTTATTTTCCACAGACTCAATATTCTCAATCAAAGTATAACACATGTATGAGAATTCAGTCAGGGTGGACTAATTTTGATATTTTGATGAAATGAGGCATCCTCCTAACATTGGCCCAAGGGGGAGTTGGCATGAAAAACTCCCCTATGTTTTTCCTTCAGTAGCAGTTCTTATCAAATAAAATCTGCTTTGATCAGTAAAAAAATAAGGCTAAGATAGTTAATTTGAAAAAGAAAAACAGATCATATTTGGTTATACAAAACAGTCATTCAAGTTACAGCTGAGGTCAGTCAAAAAGAATTTCTCCAAAAAAAACAAAACAAACCAACATACTACCACATAGATAATTAAAGAAAATTATCAGTAAAAAGACAACAGTAGTTACGTCTGACAAACATATTTACATATAAATAGAACAATAATGATAAAAACAGATGTTAGTGTACAAACTAAACATGTTATAGTAATAATTACTGTCAGGATCACCTACAAAACTTACACAAGACAGAAATGATGTTCAGGACACAATTGCTGATGCCGAAAGAGTTTAAGTTACAGAACAACTATTTTTCAACAATTTTTATTACTGCTTAAAATATTTCCTTAATGCAAACATTTATAACAGTTTTGGGTAGTCAAAGAAGTAGTAAGCTCACCTCAAAAATTTCTTCTCTGGACACTTCCATTCTACAGTGTCCTCCCTGAGGTTGTAAATTTTGCATTTCTGTACGTAAAATTTTCATTTTCTGGACTAAGTCCCTTCTATATTTAGGCACAGGTGATTCATTTTCTTTGTCTTTTGACCTACTTGAACCACTGAAAACAGACAGAAACAGATTTCACATTTTCTTCTATCTATTTTATGACCAACATGATATTGTCTAACCTACCCTTTATTTCAAATTCATCCTAAACCATCCAATAAAATTAAATTAAAGGTAAAGTACTAAAAAAATAGAGAAAATGTGTCCATGGGACAGGATGCCCTGTCCCAGCAAAACAGAAAGTAGACACAAGACAGACCTGAAAGGGGGGCCTTGTACAACTCACACTCATATTGCTTCAGTCCAAATATCTTATCAATAGAACATCCAAAATCTGGTTAAGATTTGACAAAAATTGATGTACATATGTATGGATGACCAAACGGTGAAACCTAATGCCCCCATTGCCTAAAAGTGGAGGCACAAAAAAAAATAATATGTGGATAATCAAGTCAAGAACATGCAAAGCATGATGGCGATAACATATGAAAATCTTAATTCATATCATTTATTTGCAATAACCATTTAATAAAAATTTATAAAATCATTATGATTATTTTCAGAATATATTTACCACATGCATCTTTCAATTTGGTTTTATTTTATGAAACAAATATTTCAAACATTCCTATAATTGTTGGCAAAGACTAAAGTAATGAAGAGGATTTGCCTTAAGCTGCACACGATTTAACAATAATAATCTATTTGATTTATCAGGCTTATCTGATGAACAGATTTGTGTCACTCTGTCCTAAATTGAACACTTACGACTGTCCTCTGTGTTGAAGTAACCTAATATTGGCAGACAATCGAGGATCTGTGAACTGTGTTGTCCGGCTGTTGTGGTCGACAAAATAAACTCTCCCATTGCCAGTGTGTCGAACTTCCCAACCTGTGGGCAATGTGCCAAGATCTTCTTCACGAAGGTCATCATTTGATAAATCCCTGCATAATATAAACTTTGTCTTTTCATACAATTCTTCTGCAAAACCTTAATCATCAATATATATTCCCATAACTTCATTAACAAACTAAGCATTTATTCAACCCAGAGGCAGATCAGGACTTTTGGGAAAAAAGGGGGGCACTTTTTGTGGACCTCTTGATTTGCCAATTTCCCCAATTTCTAATGGAAATTAGGACCAAAATTTACCACTTACATTTCCTTTTTTATCATTTTTCTATTTCAAGGGGGTTGGGTGGGTAGTGGCAGGCACCCTTGGGCCCCCTGGAACTGCCACTACAGCCCTATTCATCAAATATTTAACACTTGTTTAAATTTCAAATTTGGGCTGGTAACTAACTGAACCTGGTTTAGAGTTAAAGTGCACCTCAGTTTTAAGAGGTCTTCCCAAATTTAGCATTTCATTTCTATTTGTGGTTCCTAACTGTACCTTTTTTTCTAAAATTATGGTATAGTTTAAATCAAGCTCTTGCAACCAAGGCCAAAATTAATAAATTGTTTCACCTAACACGACCATACCAATCCAGGTGGTTTTTTTTTCCTCTTAATTTTTGATTATGTTTGGCAAAAAAATTATTTGAGTTGCAACCTTTTTGCAAAGTCCGTTTGGATTGGGAAAACAAACAAAAATATGACAATTCTCTATAGAAAAGTACATTATAACTAACCTTGGGACCCGGGGATCATGCCATGTGCTGACACCTGTTCGTGTATGAAGGAAGTACACTTGGCCTTGCTGTGTTGTTCGTTGTTCTGAAATATTAAGACAATTATCAAATTTTCTAAATAATTCAACTTTACTGACTAAGTGCATGTAAATCATGCTCTTTAACATGTCAAAATCAATTACTACAAAGGCAGTCTCACAGAGACAAACATTGGATATTATTAAAAGGTATATGGTGTTTGTGATGACTGATTACAGTTTTATTAATTAAGCAATGATGAAATTACAATGAATTGGACATGATAATTGTGCTAGATTAAACTTCTTCCACATTCTAGTTAATGAAAAGCTATCACCTTTTCTGATAACAACAACTTTACATTTTCATTTAATGTTTACAATTTTTTTCACTTTTGTATCAACATGTGTTTACATGTAGGTAGAAAGCACTGCATTCATTATGAAGGTGGTATAATTGGTATACATCTTCCTGACTTCTATTTGTTTCTTGGTTCTGTACAACTAGAAAATCTTCACCATATTTTTATCTGCAAACAAAATTCAACATGAGAAATTTCTAACCATATCCATCTGGGAGTGCTACTGCATTATGTAACTGTGAACGATTGAGGTAATTTCTGTGTCGTGTTGACCTTCGTCTCGGTAATGGTGGTTCCTCGTTATTATTACTTGAATTGTTAGATGATCGATTAGAACTAGATTGGATTGGCTGTGATGTATTCACTGTAATACTGTTCCTTATACACTCTGATGCAGGTCTGAAAATACAGAATCCAGATAATAGTATATGAATGAAAATTATAACTGGATTGCAGATGATTTCTTAATCAGCATAGCCAAGTCAAGTTTTTCTTAACAAATTTAGGAGGCAAAAAATTTTGTTTTCAAGGAAAAATTTTGAATATGATGATCATAACCTAATATAATATTTTAATTTTTTAAAATAAATTTAGGGAAAATCTCTGTGTCATTTGAAACAGATAATAAAAGAATTTAATAAGTTACATATGAACTGGAAATTTAATTTTTTAAACCAAAACTACATAAATACTAAATTCAGTACCACATGTGGCCAAAAAAATTGAGATTGCTAGTGAGTCAAAACTTTTAAGCCATTGCAGAAGACGTAAAAAAAATGATCAGGGGAGAGAACTGATACTGCATAAATTAATTTTCCTGATGAACAATAGAAACTGTTCCATTTTCCTTTCTAAACTAAACTGTCTTTTCATTTTGCAAACCAAAATGATATGCACAAATCTTATACAAAAAATTCTGGTTGAAATCTATAATAATTTTAACTTCTTTTGATAAGAACTTTAAAGAAATCTATTTGCAGCATTTTCTACCTTTTCATTTTATTAAGCCTAAATAAAACTAGTTGCACTAAATGTTATATTTCATTTGTTTGCATATAAAATAGTGTTGTATTTACAGATATAAAGATACTTGTGACATGTTTAAACAATATATTTACACATGTCTGAGACAAATTTTACCAATTTCAGATTTAATGAGAAATAAACCATAAGCTTCTTTTGTTTCAATTATTGTTCCCTAATTTTTCCTCCAAAACTTTAGTCCTTATAGGTGCAAAAGATCCCAAAATTGATAACAAAATAACAAAGAATCATTTCTATAAATTCATTCAGTCAACCAATTTCAAATTTGCATGTTTTAATCACCTTTCCGTCATTTTCTGTCACTTTAAAAGGCTATAATTTCAAAATATGTGTTAAATAAATGACGTTTGTGTTTTTAATATGTCCCCCATAAACACAGCCAAATAAAACTTAAATCTAAGCTTCAAACAGTCTGGTATTGTTTTTATAATGTCTGTAAAACAATTTAAGCTGCTTCCAGGTTGGTTTCTTGAAGAATCAAATGACTTGCAAATTTCCATTTTCAATTTGTGGAGAAATTACAATATCATTTTATAATAATTTGACTCCTGGTGTTTAATTTGAGTAAAGAAAGATAGATGACCTCAAATGAACCCAAATAAATAGACATCATTTATAAAACTGGCTTTATACACTTTGAAGTTTTATTTCTTGACAAAAATCAAAGCAGGGGGTTGACAAAAGTTGAGACAGGTAAAAATGATAATGTCCTTCTGAGTGAAGTCTTCATCAATTTTTACCTCACACTAAATAAATGTAAAAGATTAAAAGTACTTTCTTTTTACCTCAAAGACAATAAAGTTATTCTCAAAATGAAACAAATGCAACAAAATTTCCTATAATGGGACAAAAGTTTGGTACCATTTCATTCTTTATTAATTAAAAAAACAAATGAATTTTGGACATGTGTCTTGCTAACAATTGCAATTTGACTTTTAAATTGAAACTCAAAAAGTTAATTCAAAAGATAATAACATGTTATTATACAGTGTTATATACAGCATGTGTTGTTACTGTAAGAGTCTGTTTTGTACTGAAAACATACATGTACTAGACATCAAGTTTAATAGGGGTATTTAATGAAATACAGACGAGTACATCATTTCCCTATATTGTATATGGTTTAACCTGTTAATGATACAGTTGTTCCTCCACGATATCCAATAAGGTTAATTTGACTTAAGGGTGTACAATGCAAAAAAAAACAGAGGTAAAACGTGTCCTGGTGGACACAGATGCCCCCCCTCGGCAAACAGGAAGTAGATGAACGACAGATCTGAAAAGGGGAGACACGGTACAACTCACCATTATAATGCTTCAGACCAAATATCAAATCAATCCAACATACACACGCGGAGAAATCTTTGACGAAAATTGACGGACGTACGTACAGACGGACGTACGTACGTACGTACAGGGGTAAAACTTAATGCCCCCGACGCCTAAAGGCGGGGGCATAAAAAAATAGGAGTTCCAGTTGAACAAAATGAAAATAATGTATAAATAAAAAATTCTAAGATCAAGTGTGAGAATTGTATTTCTTAAATTATATTAAAATTATATAATAAATGAACAATAATAAAAGTACTTTTCAGCTGCACTCAGTTTGTTATACATAATACAATTATCACATATCCATTTTTCACATTATAATACATTTTTGTGTATACATGTACTTTTCAACTGATTTTAAGTACTAAAATTACAAGGAAATCAACATTCTGTGGTTAAATTCAAGTATTATGAACTGGCATTATCCACTTAAAATGTAAATTATGTGGGATATTAATGTATCTATGTAAAACCAGTTCTTAACCTACATACACAAGCAAAACTGACTGTACTTCTGAAGATCCACACTCACACAACCAATAACAGCAAGAAGATGTATGCTCCAAAACAGCTGACAAACTATAAGACTGGTCTTAATCCTCCAATACTTGGACTATACCCATTAAATAAATTCAATTTATGTTTTTTCACAATCCACAAAAATACAGATAGAAATGAACAAACATATATTCCATTGTTGTGTGTATTTTAAGACACAAAGGTTTTACTTACCTTGTGGGACGTTCCCACTGTGTAGATCGTGTAATATGGTTGACATAGTGTACTCGTCCACTGGCAGTTCGTCGCTCTTCCCATCTACAAAACACAGAGTTATATCAAGTTACAAAGAAAAGATCACATAATTGGCTCCGGCAACCATGTTTAAATTTCCAATCAACACACCAATTTCGAGTTTGTTAGAGGACCATTCAGAGAATATCCCTGGTTCTAGCCTGCCCTGCTTTAGTTTGGTAGAAAACTATTCAGAGAATATACATGATTCTACCTTGCCCACCTGAAGTTTGGTAGAGGACCATTAAGAGAATATCCCTGGTTCTAGCCTGCCCTGCTTTAGTTTGGTAGAAGACTATTCAGAGAATATACATGATTCTACCTTGCCCAGCTGAAGTTTGGTAGAGGACCATTCAGAGAATATCCCTGGTTCTAGCCTGCCCTGCTTTAGTTTGGTAGAAGACTATTCAGAGAATATACATGATCTTACCTTGCCCACCTGAAGTTTGGTAGAGGACCATTAAGAGGATATCCCTGGTTCTTGCCTGCCCTGCTTTAGTTTGGTAGAAGACTATTCAGAGAATATACATGGTTCTTCCTTGCCCAGCTGAAGTTTGGTAGAGAACCATTCAAAGGTTTACCTTTAGCGATTGTATGGGGCTACTAAGGGGTATTTGCAAATGTTTCAGACAGGTAAGTACAGATTTTGATATAAATATCCCTAGTTTTGATCTGCCTTGCTTTAGTTTGGTAGAACAACATTCAGAGAATATCCCAATTCTGATTTGCCCAGTTTCAGATTGGTAGAGGACCATTTAGAGTATACCCCTGGTTCTGACTTGCCAAGCAGTATGAGAGAAGAGTTCACAAACAGAGACAAGTTAGATGTTAAGAGATGACAAAAGGTGAACACCATGGGCATTGTTGGCTATAATATTGAGGGTTGAAAAACTTAAATGTTGAGAAAAGAGGAAGGAAGTGGTAAAGAGAGCTAAAGATATGAGAGGATATTTGCATCTGTTCCTCCCACTGACTTTCAATACGAAAAAGCAGATCGGACTGTAATTCATTTAAACTGTATAAATATGCCTATAAAAATCTCTTTTAAAAACAGCACCAGCTAACAGAGGGCATATTTTTAAGTTTCTTTGAATTTTAAATGAAACCGCACACGGTTGGCCGATTTTTTTTCTAAATTCATGCATGTGAAATTAAATCTAAAGGTAAACCAAAGAGACAGATGTTAAACTATGATAACGACTGACTGACATTTTGATTTGGTGCATATCAATAACTATAATTTTCATAAAGACCCCTTTAATGCATTGTAATAGACTGCAAACAACAGAGAATGGGTACAATTGGCAAATACTAAAATTCTTTAACAGGCTTTATAAAAGCTATGGGAAATGTGCAGTCAATTCTACTACAAGTATAATTGTGTGGGTGTCTCTTCAGTCATTACTTATAGTTTACAATTAGCAATAACTCTACCAAGAATGGAGATATTAAATTAAAATAGGTGAGACATCTGCATTAAACATTGCATCATAAAATAGTAACTAAAGGAGGTTTTGTATTTCTTTATAGCATGACCAAAAAGGCACCCTTATGGTTTATTTGAAGGCATACAATAGCAGCTGCTAAATATGATACATTTTTTGTAAATATGTTTGAATAAAACCTTGATACTTCAAAACATTCAAATTTATTGCAAAAAATATGTGCATGCATATATTATGACATAATTGAGCTGTAAAAAAAGGACACTTTAATGATTCCAAAATTTTTGTTGATGAAAGGCAATTAAATATTTTTTCCAAATAATGAAAGAAAGACAGATTACTAAAAAAGGTTATTTCACAGGATTAAATTCTTTAAAATTGAAAAAAAAATCTGTATAAATATCAGTAAATGATTTATGTAGTAAGAATGCTTTTCCAACTGCATATTATAAATTGCACACTTTAATTTTGGCAACAAAATTTTGTTTGTGCACAAAAATATCTTGTGAAAAAAAGAAATTTGACATTCTAATCCTTTAGTGTTGCCCTGTCTTGAAGTAATAGATTTTCACTCATAAAACATCAAAACATGTAAAACTAAGTGGGAAAACTGATTACAAGTCTGACACTGTGTAGGTGTACAAAACCCCAAACTATCCCCTCCCTTAACCATTAGCACTGCAAAATCATAAATAAATCTTCAGATTTCACAGATAATATCACTATTATTTACACTTGGACTGCATGAAACAAAACAAAGATATTAAATGAGAAATGAGCTGTCTTTGTATGGTTTTGTGGCCTGCAGCAGGGTGGATTATATGATAAATATATACTGTCAGCAGTTTCTTATCAACTCTATCTTAAATGAAATCTAGATTTTACAAACATATGTATTAGATGGAAAGGTGTCAACTTCTTCAATTACCATAACAAATTCATATTACATAAGAATACCCACATTTCTTATAAAAATATCTCAGAATTGTTCTGGGGATGCAATCAATCTTGTAGTTTTTATATCAACATGTGACTGTATTGATATTAGGTCTTATTTTTTTATTTAAAATAATCATGATAATAATTGTATAAAACTGAAAACCTTTAAGCAGTGCAAAAAAAATTGCAAAGTTGAAGTTTGAACTATAATTGTGGTTGTCATGAACAGAAACATAAACTTCATAAAACCAGAGGCTCCCAGCAGCCTGTACTGCTCACCTGACAGAGACTCCTAACTGGTTCTAGCCAAGAACAAATGTTGTACATAATTTAAGTTGAGAACAATTGACTTAGTAGTTCCACACAAGAAGATGAACTTCCCTTCAAGTCCTTTACAAGAACCAGTTTTGCTAAGGCAGGGATGCTGAACATAATTTTGTAATCTTGGAAGAAGAACATTCCAACAAAGTTTGCCATAGAGTCCTATGCTAAACTAAGTTAAGAAATCAGGAATGTCTGACAAAATTTTGGAAGATCTTTCCACTAATGTTTGGTAACAATTGACTCAGTTGTTACAGACAAGAAGACATTAAAAATCTGCTTCTTCTGTTTTAGTAATGGCAGCCAACTTGGTTTGCTTTCACCAAAATTTAAATTTTTATATATTCCACTATGGTGGGATTCACTAAAATTTGAAAATCTGATGTTAGTCTCACCAAATTTAAATTAAAATTCTACAAGTATCTCTCACTATGGAACGAATAAAAAAATATGAACAAGTTGATTACTTGTTTTTAAACCATGACTGTATATGCAGAATTGAAAAATGAATTCAGTTCACAAACAGTAAGTATAATGGCACAATTCATTTTTGGACTACTGAAATTGGCATCAAAGACCCCATATAAAACTTTATATAAAAATGCATATTGATATATAAAAGATTATGAAATTTTTCAATCATTTAAGATAAAAGATTGCATACTTACTAGTATCTGCAGTTCTCAAAAAAATTTAAAGACTGAATGAAAAGTTACCAAATCAGACTTTTTTGTGGCAGTTGACTTATTTATTGTAAGTGTTTTACTCACCCTTCTGGAAGTTCATTTGGATCACTTGGTATTGATGGAGGGATTCCTGAGGCATCGGTATTGACTGGTCCTGATCCTGATCCTCCTCGGTCTCGAGATATCAAACTTATAACAATCTGACCTCGGACATTATCATTATCATCTGAATTGTTCCGTTGAAGATCTAAACGTTGGACTGTAACAGAAATACTTGGCCTTCTATTATTTGCATTAGCACTTTGACTTCTTATAGGCATAGAAACACACACAGACATTGATAAATCTTCACTTTTCAAACTGCTTTTTTTTCATTTATTCTAAAAACACAAATAATTCTGTTCATTATTTTTAAAATATCTCCAATATTACAAAATGAATTTTTTCTCCAAAAGTAATCACACGGAAATGAGCGACCAGACCAGTGTCCTCGGCTGTTTCAACAAGTGTCACATTTCATAAACAACCTGATACACTGTAATAATAACACTCCCCTTGTCAAACATCTTGTTCAATCAGTTTTACCTACATACAACATACAATTCAGTATCAAGTGGTCCATTCCATTTTAGTAGCCAGGGGATACAGATTGCATATGTATACAATGTCAATACATCTTTTGTATTAATTTTATAATCTTTGAAGGAAGACATAAAATGAACATATAAAGCTTGGAAAATACAAAACAACCTTACAGTATGCCAAGACTGTGACCCAAATCTGATGATTTTGCAAGAAATGTCCCAGAAAAGTTGCAACAAACTTTTTTTATTTTACATTTTTATAACAACATAATTTTTCAAGACTCATCACTTTTTCTGTAAAATGTCAATTAATCATTAATATCAAACCCCTTTGAACTTCCCAAACCTAGTTAACAGTCTAACCAGACTTAAAGATATCCCTTTTAGACCCTCAATAAGATAATCTCTAAGAATATAATTCATAACACACATTAGCTTACATAATAATATTTACTAATATAAAAGCAGATCAAAGGAAGATCACACCTGAGTCTTGATTTATGTTCTATTAATCATTAATGCATTAACATCATCTTATATGAAATCAATGTTTTGTTTTAATTACTAATAATAATATTACATTTTCATTTTTTGGACAAAAACTAGAAACATGAGGCAGCAACCTGACTGTCAAATTTTCTGTAAATTTAAAAATAAACCAAAACTGTGCCAACCATTTGGTTGGTTATTCATGAAAGGAAGTTGAAATGTAAACTAGAGGCTCAGGAGGCTGAGCCTGTATCGCTCACCTGCCATTAGGCAAAGAAGTTTCAGAGGAGAAGATTTTT